>DWJK01000692.1:0-20329 GCA_018248815.1 Croniades pieria auraria
CAGCATCCCCGGAGTGAGAGGCTGAATTCTTAACCACTAGGCTATCACTTCTTTTACCGTTAAAATTCCTTAACCCTTACTTACCTCTGTAGTAAACATACGTGACAATGTCATATTTATAATTAATGATATTGTTAATGCATTAAAAAGCATTTTAATAGCTAATTTTGAAGTAGACACTCATTATTTAATGGCACTACAGTGATATATATTGCCAACTGCAGAAAAACATTTCATTTCTACTAAGCCAGATCGACCTAGAACAAACCTTGGAATTTCTGGAAGGTTGCCCGGCATATTGGCAGCATTGCGTCATTGGTTTTGACAGTTGTTACTCTATTATCGATTGCGCGTTTTGACAGTATTTATTCTATAATCGATGGTTACAAAAAAAGAAATTCCATCGCTAGAGCACACAAGGAACATCAATTACAAAGATGTGTTGATTTTACTTTCGCTCCAACGGCCATTATTAATAATATTGACGATCAAGAAACTCATCACCCGACGTACACACCTACGGACACTTTCATCTTTATATATGTAACGTAAGAAAATATGTTTTGATAGACGAGACTGTACATGATAGACTAACACACAACATTTAACATATACATATGTCCATGTAATGGTTCAAGTTTGCATAGTTCATTTTTTTTAGTATTGTTATTATATCATCACATCAAGTCTCTCACGGGTTAGGCACAGGGTAACGAGTGCCAAATATCTCTATTCTTAAAGATCGGGCGTGCTTCTTCTACATTCAACACCCCCTTCATACAAGCACCCTGTTTTCAGAGATTTCTAACTTGCGACTTTAATACTTTTAGAGTATTACTGTTAGATACTGCATTTTATGTTTGCTGGTAATTTTCAAAGTCCCTGTCACGGAATGATTAAACTTTCCCGATATAGACAGATCTCGCTTTAATCCCTTGATGTTTTTCAGGACATGGTTAATGCAAAACGTTAAGGAAACAACGGGTCGCGTGCTGCAGTAAGACACGCCATTCTACACACGTCTTCATTATTCACTGGAGCGCTACGGCGCGGAGGTGAGCGCCCAGCACTAGTTTCGTCTGGTCCTTGCGAACCGGATAGCGTGAGTGTTTACCTTGGATCAGATGCATCCTTGCCGAGATCATAGTAATGGTAATAATAAAATGTATTTATTGCCGTTGTAAGTTTGAAAAAACCTTCAAAAACATTATTAAAATACAAATACATAGGCAGAAGATAATAATAAATCCATGTTATTTCTTTGCAACCGGGTCCTACACAACTGTATTAATATTATACCGTATACATTTGATATGAACACATCTCATAAAAAATCTAAAAACAAATCTAAACCCACGAGAACGTTTATTTTTAGATAATGTCTAAATGACCAAATTACACTTGAAATATATTAATACTGCTGTTTTACCGTCGATATAATTTTAACCAAAAAATATATATTTAAAAAAAACATCAACATAACCGCAGTTGTCGGTGAATGGCAACAGGCGAAGCTCTTATTCCAACATTGGTAAAACGAGAGAGTACCAACTATACTACTCTGCCTACCCCTCCAGGTAAATACAAGTGTAAAAATATATAAACTAAATAATCGTTATTTTGAATGTTAAACATATTTTACACATATGAGGCAGTTTATAAAGAAATAAAGATTCTCTATTTCTATTTATAAATGACATAAAGTAATCGTATATATGTTATATTGGACGAAGACGCTATAATATGAGGCGGTTCGTCCGCCTGGTCCTCAAAAACCGGATAGCGACGGTTTGACGGGTACTCAGTCCAACGAGTCGAAAATCGATTATATTTCGTACGTATACCGAGTGTGATCTATTTTTAAAACGTCTCTTTAAAAAAGAGCAGAATTTCGCGTTCGAAATTCGATAGATGGGGTTATTATCATTTTTACGAATGCATTATATCACACCTGTATTTCTCCGCAGGGGTGGGCGGAGAAGTGTGTTACTCCTATTTTTTAGTAATTATGTCATACGTCCTATGGACTAGAGGATGAGCGTTTTGCCTATTTCGATGAATAGAATCCTATGTAATTCTAAGACGGTATGTAATTACAGGCTCACCACTATGCCCTGGGTCCAGGATAATATGTCTACATAAATAAAATGGTAGAGGTCTGCCGTAGTGCGCGCATCACGCAATAACTTGTGGAAATATTTCGATCAAATTTTCTTAGTTTCACTTCTCAGTCACTTGATCTTTATTCCATAAACAAAATTAGTACGAAAACTTCATTAAACGTAAAGTTATTGAAGTTTTAAGAAAACTGAAATTTCTGCCTTTAATATTTTTTATGCTTTCTTCTCTGTACATAAGAAAAAATTATTGATATCACAAGAAACGCAGACGAATTTGCGGGTATCACCTCGTATTAACTATGTTACATCACGCCTGTAATACCCGGAGGGGTAGGCAGGGGACTGTAGCATATTCCCACATTTCATCAGTTACGTTTACGTCTCATGAAATAAGTTGTCAGCCTATTGCCATACAGCGGGCACGGATCCAGACTCCGAGCCATTACTGGATATTCTAAATTAGAAAATTCAATAGTACGCACTCGACCAGGAATTTGAACCCAGGACCTCGGCAGCCACGCTTGCAACCACTCGACCAACGAGGCCAGTCGTATTAACTAAATCATTTAATTTACCGTTTATGGGTTATAAATTTATGGTAAGTAGGCAGGTGGAGGTTCACAGTTAACAATTATATTTTAAACTGAAAACATCAATGTATGAAAACACTACATTAAGCAATTAGTTAATTGTTCCAATTATTCTAATGGCACATCATCAAAAATATCATTTAAATTATTGCAAGGCTAAAAGCCGTTAATTCGATACGATTAACAAATACAAGAAATACCATTTTGTACATTGATGGGACTAATAATCCTAATAGTTATATTATCAGTTAATAATATTAATATATTTCAACAAGACAAGGTATATATCGAAGAAGCGCGATAGATATGTAAGGATAGTGATACTTGGCACTCGGTGCTCTGTCTGCCCCAGAAGGGACCGAGCATAAAGATATGTATGCTGTACTATGGTAATAAATTGCAAGACGGTGCGATACACCAACGCAGAAGCCATGAAAATTAAAGAGAATGTGAAATAAATAAATGAATCCCTTCAAATCACGACAATGTTTATATCGAACGTTATAATTCAATAAACATCATAATTTAATAAACTTTATCTACGCACTGCCAGTACTCGCCGAGCGCAGCGGAAAGCCGGGAAACGACTACAGAGAAGAATGACACCACTATCATTACAATGATTTAGTGGTTTGAGAAGCTTCTAAGTAATTTCCACGGTACTAGAAAAACCACTTTTACCAATTGCTTTGGAATATAAAGTGATACTCAGATGAAGCGCACAAAATAGCTTTAACGAATTATGACACCAGGTCCTTTACGGGGTAGGCAGGACGAATGCTTCATATCCTTACAGACCTGGCATGCTTCTTATATAGTACAATCATTATTTGATACAGTAAACAGTATTTTAAAATTAAAAAAAAAAAACTTTAAAATAGACAAATCCAAAAGGTTAGGCTGTCTTAAAGGATGCAGGAAACAGTTCATTTATTTATAGAACGAAATTTGCTCATCCATAAATAATGGATACAAAGGCGTCAAAATAATAGGTACTTTGACATATTTGACATCCATGGTTGCGGTCACGTACTGAACGTGACTGTTAGGGATAAATTGACTACATTCATTCATTCATTCCTTTTCATGACATCTCTGTAAACCCCAACGGTTCCATCTAGGTAATAATACTACACCACCATCTTCCTATTGACTCTGCACTGTACTGTCATCAAATCGTCATTACTGTTTATGTATAATTGCACTAAACTTATGTATAATAGGTGAAAATTTAGCACGCTTATGGCGAAATTTTACGTGTATGTGAAAACAATTCGCGTATTGATAATTCGCCGGGATCGTAATGTTGTATAATACATTGTATAAAAACATTCCTACTATCTAACACAAGACGGGGAAACAGATAAATTTCGCTTATGACTCTGCTGATCACTTATTTACACGTCATAATATTGGCGTTAGAATACTCTCCAAGTTACTGTCTAGCTAGCACGTGGATACGCGTGTCGCGATTTGTGAGTGAGTAATTTGAAACGTAAAGATAATGTTTAGTCTATTCAGTAACTTAACGGGAGTACAGTGTATGGGGATCATGAATCTTGATAATTGAAGATTTATATGCTTTTTCCAATTTGTCCGCTCGCCTATAACTTGAGCCGTAGACAAAAAGATGTTCTAGACCGCATTCCAGGTGCCGCGAGAGTAATGCACTCTTAATTGTATATAAAATGTATATAACATTATATATAAGGATACCTTTAATAAACGACTAGACGACGACGCAAGTTCTATGTTAAATCGTAGGCGGAATTTGTTTTCTATGAAATGTTGTTGCATACAGGTGACAATTCTTTAAAAACCTAAGCGCGAAATATCAAGTCTACAGCCGTAACACAGTTGATTAATGCTATGTAGTATATTCCAGTTCAATACTAAT
This sequence comes from Croniades pieria auraria, assembly GCA_018248815.1. Lineage (NCBI taxonomy): Eukaryota > Metazoa > Arthropoda > Insecta > Lepidoptera > Hesperiidae > Croniades > Croniades pieria. The sequence goes on from DWJK01000692.1 coordinate 4,608, forward strand.
TCGAAAAACACGAGTCGATAATGCGCGCAAGGAACTATCGAGAATTTTATACATTTAGTGTGAATTGCTACATTTTATTCATATTGGAATATCATCAACGAACAATATTATGACCATAGCGTTCATGATTAGCATGCAAATTCTTTTACATCATCGTTACACCAGTCGAATTCACGTCATTTTTCTTTTACGGTCTATTTTCGAACAACATACTCGTAATAACTACACATTAGTAAATATATAATTAGGTGATACCATTTATATACTAGTGGTTACCATGATACCATCGTGAGCACATGAAATATTTTTTTCCCACAAGAGTAACACGAACCTAGACACTAAACACTGTTCAACTGTAGTGTGCAAAGTCAACACGATCCAATATACAAAATATAAATACGCGGTCGGAGTGTACGATTATTTTTCGCTATTAAAAATACACGAACGCGAATCTAATATTCTATTTCGTTTCCGCCGCGTTCCAAACACGTCCGCACCGCGCGCGGTCACCCGCCAAACTGAATGATTGCAGCACAGCATTGGTGGTCGAGAGCGAAATTGGTTTCCGAACGTTAGGACGACAGACAATTAAAAGTGAACCTTTTTCCGTTCGCGTTACGTTTGAAAGTAATGTGTCAAAGTCATGGATTTTTCTCGCGGACTATACGAACAGGTTGGACACGAGAAATTCGCAACCTAACAGGAAGTGATAAGACTCCGTTAAGATAAATAAATAGTGTTTTACCTCTCCAAGGGAATGGGTCGTCAACCGTGGAACTAAATTATTACGATAGCACAACATACCGAAAGCTTATCTTTATACTGACACAAAGCTGATGTAAACTTAGTTCTCAACTCAATTGAGTGGATAGTGTATTGCGATAATTTTTTCAACATTGATATTATCAAGAAACCAAATGTTATTTACAGATGATAACTTCATTATAACATGTAAGATTTCAAAACATATTTATAAGTTAATAATTTTTTAAAGGTTCCCCAGATTCAGCGTCACGGTATACCGCTGTACTGGAGCAATGAATTCGAAGGGGTGAATGGAACACATTCAGCAGATAATGAAATTGTAAAACTATAAAATACTATATATTAGGGTACATCTTTGTGGTACATTTTTTTTTTCTAACTTTCCTCTTTAGGTACACATGGAAAAATTAACCGTTGTCTTGATCACCGAAATCTGCTGATCCAATCGTGAACATCGCTATCGTACATGCCATGGCAAAAAAGACATTTACAATACAATTAATTTTAATGCGATTCAAAAATTATCGTGCCGACTAACACGAGAGACGACAATAACTGCAGTCGTTATGTACGGTACAAACAAAACGCGTAACGTTGTCTCCGAGAAACAGGCCGGCAGTAACGATGTACTGGATCAATAACCCACCGTGTCTACATCGCTCTATTCACTTGCATATATCGCTCCATCGTGAACAATGTGTCAGCATTACTGGACGAAACGAAGGCATAATGATTATATTGAGCGCGTCCCTTAGCAATCACATTACGAAAACCTGCTGTGTATATGGTTTTAGTTCTGGAACGTTCTAATGTGATTAGATTTTTAAATCGTTGACTGCTTCGAAAGTCGAGTGGTTGCGAACTGCGACTGCCAATCGAGAGGACCCGGGTTCGAAACCCGGGTTCAATTACAGGCGTGATAATACGTTACGTTCTTATCGTTCCTTTGATTGGTACATGTCTACGTTCTGAATTGATCGATATTTTATCAAATTCAAATTACCTACGTTATGCTTATAATATTTTTATACGCTGCAGAGAAATTTCAGAGAAAAAAAAATGAACGGCGCGATGAAAAAACTTACTCATTTTTAATATGTTCGATTATTTGATTTCCTAATCATGATCGAAGGCTGACAGTGAAACGGCTTATTAATATCCAAAACTTGATAAACTCATTCAAAATCATCGTTGGACAGCCGTATCGAAACGTGTACATGACGATGAAAATGATTGCGAACACGTCTTCTTGCATTATTCAATGCTAATAGCTTTCTCTCGCGATCACTTCGGATAGAGAATCTTCATTTTTCGATCCTTTCCGTTCTCTCGGTTTATATCAGTCTTCCTCAAAAGAGTCGATAACGTCTCCTTGTTGGATCTGTAACACTGGAGGCATTCGGGAGAGCAATTTATGACATATGGAATAGGCATATATTGCTCAAGTGAAAACGGCATATTTCAAATTTAGTCATTTTGGGAGCGCTAAAAAATAATAGGATCTGTGCTCGGTGTATAGGAATAGGCTCACCACCTGTTCCATTGTGGGACGTAAATGTACCTGGAGAAACGTGGGAGTGTACTACACTCCTCTGCTTACCCTCTTCGGGGATTACAGGCATGAATTTACGTTTACGCATATGACACACTAGGTGTATTTCAAAAGTAATTTCGGAAGGCGCTAAAATATAATCAATTCTTAAAGTGGGTAGTAGACGAAAAAAGTTTGAGAACCTATGCCTTTAATGACGTAGACAGAAACGCGGGTCAGTTGAGGTGAATTGAACGGACATGATGTTAACGTCTTTATCTAGTCGACACGTGTGCGCTAAAAATAGTAACAAGTACCTCTATTGTAATTTTAACTCATTAGCAGGGAATAAAAAAAATTGGAAGACACTAATAGGGAATAAAAAAAATTGTAAAACACTATTTGGGAAGGTACTGACTCCCAGGCCACAGCTTACGTTTTTCTGGGAGCCAGGGCCCTCTGCTTGAAATGTGACACGTTTTGATCAAGAAATCATTATTATTATTATTATGACTATGGTCACAGAAGTTTTTAGTGTTTTCTTCCGTTGGTGCGATTGGTCTTCATACCTTCACTAATAGAGAATGGTGAGTTACGGGAGATTAATCAAAATTTAAATTGAGCTTCGTCAAGAACCAAGACCAGAAAAACTTGAAATTCTATCTGCCTCACGAACAAGAAAATGGCTTATACAAGGGTCTAAAGACCATTTCCCAGGATTCGGTTCTTTTGAAGAAACGTTATTAGAAAAAGGTAATTTGGAAATCGTTACATCAGACTTAGATAAGTATAGTTAAGAAAGTAATACTGATGCATTTTAAGTTGTTTGTTCAACAAAAGAGAATTTGGTAGTATGATGATTTCATATTCGATTTATTTTATCAAGCCTTCCATTAGTCACTGATCAGCTCTCAGTAAAATCTTAACTTCATTGAAGTTCGTCCATAGCGATAGTCCCAATTGATTCTACCGAATCAAAAAAACTCTCGAACTTTCGATCGGCAGTCGAAAACAAAAAGAACAAGTGTATTGGCGAAATCACGAGTTTCTCTATATTTAAACAGCTGAACTGAATATCTCGAAAGCTTAATGAGACCATTGTGATGAGCTGAGGTCAAAGACGACTTTAATAATGGACGTCGAAATGTGTTTATACCATGCTGTGAACGTACGTCACAGCAACGAAAATGTCAATACTTTTTGGTATTTACAAGTCTCTGAACTTACTTTTCTTCAACATTTTAAATACAATTTGTTAATACCATCCCATCCCGATAAACATTTTGGAATAATCGGATGACTGACATTTTGAAAATAAACATACATAAATAACCTAGACGATAGTTCAATAACAATATTTGAGGGCACAAATCGAGACTTCAAGCTACTACCGGGAATATCAAGTTAGAAAACCCAATAATATAATATTTTTTCAGACTTGTGGTTCGAACCCAGGACCACTCGACCAGCAAACGCGCTCGCAACCACCCGACGAATGAGACAGTCAAATTATGTTCATTTATAAAGATTTTCCGAAATCGACTATAACGATATGCGTATGTTCGTGATTACTAGAATTAGAACAATAGAATGTTCTAGAGTCGTCGCAGTCGCCGTCATTCGCGTAGCGCCGCGCCGCCACTGAAGCCAGTCCGCCGAGACGCTGCGTAGTAATAAGCACCGGCGTCACGCCTATTATCACAAAGCACGTAATAATTAGCGGTCCAATGATTCTGTGACGTTAACCACGTGGGCCGCCTTCACGGAGCGTAAATATAGCGTAACGTACGTTAATATATCAAAATCCTCCCAGTTGTCAGTTATATTTAGCTACCTTGTTCTCAACAATTATTCTTACCGAAGGTCGGTTATTGGTTACGTAACATAAAATTATGGCGTTTTCTTTTCAACTAAGGTTCACGCTGCTTGGGAGTTATACGTTTCAAATCGCAAACACATCACACACGTACGCTATTTGACTGTAATAATAGGTGAAGGTTTAGCTACCGTCAGCCAATCGATAAAGTTCAGTATTATCTTCTATTTCTGCCTCGACGCAGTCGTCGTCTTTCGTCGTCTATTTCTACCACGAACGAGCAACGCTTCCATTATTGTAATTCAATTTGAAGGACACGGTAGGCAGAGATAATAGAGACATTATTGCTGCCTACACATAGGCTTTTCAAATTGGTCCTGAGGGATACAACTTGGGAGCGACCAGAATGAGGATTTGGTTCTTTATATAATATAAATGTTTATAGCCGGCCAGTGACATTAGGTATATGCCGCTACATGCCGCTTTGCCGTTACGTTAATGTTATGTAAAAAATATGTAAACTTGTACAGCGCGTGTACTATGATTCAACCCAAAACGATATCTAAAAACTAGGTACTAAACTAAAATATAACACAAAATAAAAATTTACTTCTAGTTATACAAACATTTGGTACCAGACCGACACTACAAGTAGGTAAATTACAAATTACCAATTTAATTACCTTCAAAAGTAACACAAATAAAATCAGTTGAATAATTCAACAACGTTGTGCGGGTATTGTCCGAGGGCATTTTGTTTCCTCACGAGTTTAATGAGCTAATGCCAAGGGACTAGGAACAATACTTCATTAGTCCCACCGCGACACTTACAGAGTGGCATATCGATTCTCTCGCCACCGTTTCGTTTTCAGATTCCAGTATCTTTATATATAATTAGTTTATTCAAAGTGGTATGCAAGCAGTTCATTTAGAAATTTTGTTCTTTATATACAATATATACGATTATCTTTTTAGATATAATAGATATGATTGCAGGTCTTTTAGCTGTAATGAAATATTTTTACGTAGTTCTGGAATGGAAGTCCACTTTTATTAAATTACGAAAATTGTTATTTAAATTTGGAATATCATGAAAATTTGATAATCGTTGCCGTTGGAGAGCAGTACATTTAATTCGAACGATATTAGCTCGTAAATTAAACCAATGATTGTATTATCACTTTGACAGTGACAATGAGTAATATTGTGTATGTTCACAAAACACTAATAATATTTCACTAATATATTATAAGTCTATTTGCTGACGTAGTTAAATAGTTTCTTACGCAAGCACACCGAGTCGATTTATTTGAAATGGCCTTAGTACGGCAGCTTGGAAACCATAGTTTTTTTAGAATGCTAAAATAAAGTAGTAACATTACTCCAAAGAGGTAGGCAGGGGAGTGTAGCACATTCCTATGTTTTACCAGTTATGATTATGTCCCACTATAAGTTACATAGGTGATTTAAATTAAGAGACCCTAATAGAAATCAAAAGGGAATTATAAATAATCGATTTCTGCACGAACATAGGAGGCGTAGAAACAGTCACTTCGTTACGCAATATAAAAACGACCATTTCCAAATCATAAGAAACAAAGGTCTTCAAATCATACGAAATTCGATTTCTTAGAAATTGTATTTCGTACTGAGATATTATTCGTAGTCTTGAGCCTTTGAATTTTCGAAAGGATCATACAAAATTACGAGCTGCTTTCATGTCATTCAAAATAATAACTTGAAAGAGACGAAAGGCGTTAGATCCAGGTCAAACATCAGACGGTAGATGCAAATCAATTACCGTACTTAGCTTGTAATAAAAAAAAACTGACGAATGAGAAATCTGCCAACCCGCAACTGCCCAGCGTAGTTTTAACCCTCTCACTCTGAGAGGAGATCCGTGCCCTACAGTGGAACGTTAAAAAGGTCAAAAATTAGGTTTTTAAAGCGGTTCTCGTTCTCCGCGCTACCAACACTTACCTACTGTTTGTCAACAGGCTCGTGTACCTGGCTGACATTATCGCACAGTTGTTGCTATAGCGACATTTTGTGCAACAAGAACAAATATACAAACGCCTTATCATCCAGCGAGACCCTACCTCTACCATAACGGTGGTTCATGTTTTGTATTATTCGCATTGTTCGTTGCATTATATACTAAGACGGTTGATGATAAGTCAAATGGAATGGATAGAAATCTAGAAAAATCTATGTCATCGGTTAGATTTTTAATCTAAATTCAAGCTACTTGAAAAGCTTGAATGATTTTATGGTCGGGATGAATGTATACATTGTATTTCAAACTATCTCCAGACATCCCAATTGTGCTAGTCCATACGACCGTGTCTGGACTTGTCAGTGTCAGTGCAAATCAATTTAAAACTATAATAACATGCATAAGATTTACGAAAAGTACAAAGACAGTGAGAATAAAACCACGCTCACACTAACGGCAGTACAAGATAAATACACTGGTGATAATATACGAGTATGTGCGTATTCATGTATGCAAAACATAACAATATGAAACCTTGCACGCGTCTCAACGCGAGCGTGGAGACACAGATACCAAGATTGATCTCATTACGACTTACATCACTACACAGCGTATTCGATGAACGCTACATGCGGATAAATGTTGTTATTGGAAATGAGCGCCACGTGCGCCGATAGACGTCCAAATAAAAAACGTCTCAGGCATAGATACAATACATGTTATAGCAAGGCATATCACGGAATATTATAATATATTTTCTATAGTAATGCACCAGTGACTGCTCACGTGTCTAAATAACTCGTCGTGTGACCAAATATAGAAAGACATATAGCTTCGTCTGTGACCACCTTATAGGGCGGTGTGACACCGAGAATTGGGTATATTGGGCTTCATTTTGGTTGTTTCCGTTCGTCATCGTGAGACCGCGACATTAACGCGCAGACAGAATGTACGTATCACGTGCGGTTACAGAAACCGAAGGACACGTTATTCAATTTAATAAACATAACAATAAAGTCACAGTTGCAATACATTATACGTTGATTGAACTTGTGATGTCTGAAATGTTACATGTTTAAAAAACGTAACATCACGCTTGTAATACCCGAAAGGGGAGGCAGAGAAGTGTAGTACACTCCCACGTTTCACCAGTTACGTTTACGTCCCATGGAATAGGTGATGAGTCTATTGCCATACACCGGACACAATTCTAGACTCCGAGCCACTACTAGAAATTCTAAATTAGAAAAATCCAATAGCATCCGACCTGGGATTTGAACCCAGGACCTCCCAATCGGCAGTCGCGCTTGCAACCACTCGACCAACGAGGCAGTCATATGTTACATATTTTAGTTCACATAATGCTACTGTAAAACGATTTCTATGATACCTCAACATAACATTATGAAGCGATATAATGATAGATGCGAAGAGATTCCTTTGAATCGAACAAATGCAAAAGGTAGAGCGACGTACGAGTAAACGTCGCAACCTTTAAGAGTAGGTCTCAGAAGTTCGATGGCCCATTGGCACGCTTCCGGCAATTTAGAGACGCAATTAGGGAGGCTGGCACGTCGGCGTGACGCGGCGCCGAGCGGGAGCGCGAGCTGGAACGTCTAGCACGCCCGACATCTTCCACAATTAAACGCAACAGCTTATACCTTGCTGATCGATGCTCGATATTTGGGTCAGGAATTTGTTCACAAAAGAATCGCAATTCAAAATAAAGAACGACATAAGTTTAAGGCATTACATTAAATTTTTTCTCGATGTCCACCTGAAATTAATTCGATTCTTTCAATCTAAGTATGACAGGACATGTAGAGCATCTGCAGATTGAGTCACATACGATGCAGAATCGCCAAATAATAAAAACGCCAGTTTCTTCATTTGAACGCTTGCTATCTTTGTAAACGGCGATGAGTGGTAAGGATGAACAAGGGTCATTGTCACAACACGGGAACAATAGTTATTTATAAAGCGTCAAGGAAACGGGGACGTGCATGTGGCACTTATAAATCCTACGTGACTCATTGGTCTCAAGGATGTAGATAGATGCATTTATATTACTGCGGATATTGAGCCGAAGTTGGGTCGTGTATCAACATGACTTATAGTCGCAAATGGGTGTACAGGATATATTACACGCAGGAGCAATCAGTGGGCGGCGAATAGCGCCAGTGTTGCAAATTACTCACTCGGAATCACGTCCTACATGTTCCGCCCAAACTTTGCTCACAAAGACACAACTTTATTTAAGATAATTATAAAAGCAACTTAGTTCAACCTAATGTAATGAAAGCTAATGTTGTTGAAGGAAATTCTTAAAACTATGTGGCAGTGGGCTTGTCACATCTGTTGCAGAAACGATAACCGTTGGAGTACACGTGTTCTGGAGTGGAGACCGTGTCTTGGCAAACGTAGCGTAGGACGCCCTCCATCTAGGTGGAGTGACGATATACCCAAAGTGACTGGCAACAGTTGGATGCGACGAGCTGAAAACTGAGCTCAGTAGCGTGCTATTGGAGAGGTCTTTGTCCAGCAGTGGACGGAAATAGGCTGATAATGATGATGATGATGATGTAGAGAACAAAGGTTTACTTTTTTTAATGACAGTGATGATATGTGGATCTGACTTAAAAGGGAGCAGTTGAAATGGATGGCTGTTTTGCTTGACGTATGCCACGATCGTGTATATCGACTACGGTAGAGACGGAAATAAACGACGGAAAGTTGAAACATTTTTCATGCGACGATAGCTCGCGTGCATCCATCGTAACAAGAACAGCAGCGGCGAGGAATCTATTGGTATTTCTTGTGTGAGTATGTGCGGAACGTAAATGTCATACTACCATGAATGAATTATACATTGTTCGGAATATCGTGAGCGTAAATTTTCATACAAATGCGCCATTAAATTACAACGAACGTGCTTTTGTCGGTTCCGAACAGTTCACTTTACGTGGGAATTGTTCCGAGTACATTATTACAGAATGTGTCGCCGTTGTGGCGATAGACAATATAGATAACGTTTTCGGTGTTTGGTGGGTGTACGGTTAACGTAACAGATAATATAATACAAGCACACGTTTGTTACATTGATCCAAGTATAAAAATATAAGGTAGGTATATACGTACATTTTGTGTAGAGGTAGTATATATGTAGTAATATATTAGATATCATGTCAAAAGTTCCTGAATTGATAATTACCTCCGCAGTCATCATTAACAATGTACCCAACATTTGATAAAGCGTGATCCACTCGTGTGCACTCGAGAACTGAATTATGAATTTCACTGAGGTTGTTGGCAATTCGTTTTGGCACAACGCCCTGAGTCTGACATTATACGTTGATCGTTGTAGATTCAATAAATTTTTCAGACAATTAGTAAAATGTCTGGATAGTTAATGGTGATAGTTTCAATTGAAGGTGAAACCGTTAAAACCAAAGGTGAAAAAGTTACGGTTTCAAGTGCAAAAACTTCTATTAACATCAATATAATATTATCTTTTGCTTTTTTGTTTCCTCCAAATTCAAATCTCGAGATTAATCTCAAGACACGACAATCAAACATGGCATTACACAAATTCAAATTAACGATGATAGTAGTTACTATGAAATCTTCAAGTTAACTCGATGAAGATAAGATAGTGGATGTAAAACAATAAACTGGAAAAGAGACATGAACGTGGACGCGTGTACACACGAGTCACATTCACAACGAACAAACCGAGACCAGATTACTGGGTGACAACTAGAAATTGTACCTTAGATTGTGTCCAAGATTTAAAAGCGGCGAAGAGAATATCGCGTGAACTTCAACGATTATGCATTTATACCAGCTAGAGACGCACGCGTATAAAGGAGAGCAATTACAGCAAATAAACACTGACCGAAGCGTAAACATAACAGAAGCACAATGGACAAGTAATAATAACAGTAGACACAGAAGCTGGCGTGAGCTTAGTGGGAAACCGGTGTTTTAGCATTGTTCCCGTTGGTGCGAGCGGCCGGCCGACAGCCGACACGCCCGCCGCGCCGCGTGCTTCGGATACTCGAGCCAGAGCGACATTGTTGATTTGCGATTGGCCAATTGTAAATACAAACGGCAAAATTTTAATTGACACAAAGTTTATTAGATTTCGCAATGATAAATTATACATCAAAGTTTAATAGAGGTGAGTCACGGCTAGTAAATGGGAAATATTTATCAGAATATGGTGGGGACGTAGGACGTGGCAGGCGAATATTTCTTCTTAACTTTTTTACACGCTTATCGTCAATGTAATATTTAGTACTTATTTACCTATAATTTTTTTTTTCAATGGAATGTAAACGTTTATAATGTAGATGTAGGACGAAGACCCAGATACAGCCAGTTAAGTTATTAACTAAACAGTCAGTAGTCTCAAAAACAAGTGTGTATATAAGAAGAGAATGTTGCAGCAGTTCCGGTCTGTAAGGACAAATATATTTAGTACTCAGTGCTCTTTGCCTATTGCGTAAGGGACTTAGCGTGATAATAAAATAATAATAATTAAACGACAAGATTACGATATTTTTTGACAGTTCGACAAATTTCCTATTCAACTGGATTTAATGAAGAAGGACCAAATGAAAACAGTATAGCTACTGCTTAAATTTGTTTTCGAAAACTAAAAAACTGAAAATTGAATATTTTCGTCCATGTCGATAATTGTTATTTTGCTGAAAACATATTATATTCCGAGGCGGAATTTACAAAGTGCTGACAGCACTCCGACAATGATCCTGTTTTATTACAAGAGCTCCGAGGCGACACACCCATTACGTGCCAGACATACCGGAGCTGAAACAACTACGTTCATTAGGAATTACACAATATTGTAAACGATCTGGGACTTGGGGAATGTTCGGTTCGAAAGTAATTTACAAGATTGATACAATAGCGAGTCGCTTTAACATTACTTAGTTAAGAGTAAACCCGAGATGGAAAATTTAATATGAATTAAATATCTATGTATTTACCAAGAGAAAAGACGATGATATTAGAGATTGAGCAAAACAAATCGATATTATTCCTGACCATTATGCAAAAAAACAAAATATAGGCATGCCTAATTATCAATATTATTCTAAGTCCAGTAATGAACATAGGTCCACCTGAGTAGTATTTGGCCTGTAATCGCCACGCTGGGCATCGCAGAGCACGGCTTCTCGTACCGCCTACGCTGCTGCCCGTCGGCGGCCAGGACATTGAGCCGTGATTAGGCAAGCCGCGCTATACCGCGATCTGCACGCGCCGGGTTTAGTTGCCTCTTACGACACCCGGGTATCCCGACATGAGGCAGAGATATATTTTTTATCCGCCCCAACACGGATAATACCAAATTATATTAAACAAAAAAATAAGTACACCAAAGTGAATGGTTTGAATATGGTATACATATAGATAAGCATAGTATTATCTATAAACACGATAGGTACAGTAGAACATGAAACAGATATTTGAATAATACAATGATAAAGAATATTAGAATATGAAACAGGTACAGTTGTAGCTCAAGCGGCGGTCACTAATCACCTAGAGTATTTAAAAGATATAATTACGAAGAGTAAGAGAGAAAGAAAACATTTAAAAAACAAACGAATAGAGAACTAATTATTTTTTTATATTCACCCATGTTCGTAGTTAATGGACATTACGAACCGTGCTAGCTGTACAGAGAAAGCTTTCGCTTTAATAATGGGCTATTAATCAAGATAGAAAAATTAATAAAAGCTTGAAATATTGCCGGGCAACAGACAATATCTCGCGTAATCAATTTACGAGTATCTGCATCTGTTTAGGCCCGAAGCGAGATTTCTCGAGCGCAATTAAACACGCCGCTAACCGCGAGCCGACATGCTTATACTAATGAGCCAATTACGGCATCTAATAACTCCGAGTTAGCACCAGATAAGGACGAACTGGAACGTCTAGACTGGACGATAATGTTTGGTGGTAAGTGACTGTGTGTGCGTCTTACATTTCAGAACAACGTACTTTCTCCACCAGGGGCAAGTGGCGAATTTGTGGAGAAAGTGACAGCTGCAGAAAACAAAGAAACAGACTTATCAAATCTATCGAATCATAGTATCTATTTAAGAAACACGAAGGTGTCTTTATCAATTTTAAGGTGCATGTACAAACGTACATATATGTATAGGCATGCGCGTAAACACCAACACTGCAAAGGAAGTTCATCATCTAGAAATATGCCAGACTAGAAATTGAACTCAAATATTTCCCTGTGACAGAATTGTATGAGAACCGATGATTGAATTAATTAATTCTGGCAGTGGTTGGATGCGCGGAACTGAATATCGAGCTCGGTAGCGTGTTATTGGAGAGGCCTATGACCAGCAGTGGACGATGACGGGTTGACGACGACGATGATGACGATCGAATTAAAAAGCAAATTTTGGTTTCTTACAGTTTTAGGATACTATAGAAAGTACTTAAGAAAAAAGAAGAGAATCTCAACGAAATCTATTATCAGTTCAACCACTCGCCGTTACGTAATATTGGGAGCAGCAAGTGGCAGTAGTGAAACTGCATACACCGTAAATAAAAACCAGTATCGCGTTGATTCCGTTGGGCGTGGCACTAGGCAGTGAACACCTATAACTATGAGGTACTTATCCGAATGCTTTCATGCTATTGATTGAACTGTACAACAATTCACTTTGAATCCAATTTATGGACGTAAGCCGAATTAATGGACATAATTTGCACGGCAGTAATTCATAGAGTTACGGCCGCTAGTGGTAATATCGCCGATTGTGTGAGTTAATAATACTGCTATCGATTTTTTCCTATTAAAGTAAGCACTGTGCTATTAATCATGGCACCAGAAGCAATAAAATCCATTATCAAAGTTAATAACTGAATAGTAGTACAACGTATATACATAAATATCAATCATAGCCTATTGGTTTGCATTCGCCGGCCATTATTTATTTCTTTGATCCGAATTCTTGCATGCACATCTGGTAATAATCATTATTATTATGCGAAATGTTATATAATATTCATTTCATGATTAGATACATATATAAATTGCTGTAACCATGAAGGAAACATCTTGAGGAATCTTACACCATACACCTTGGACAGCATGGCAGACTATGGTCGTACTCATTCTCGTTATGAGAAAAGACCCATACCAACAGTGGAACAACGAAAGTATCGATAATTGATGAATGAATTTTTTAATTCGCAATCAACATGATTTTTTGTTTTGGTCATTGGATAAAAAGACCGATTCCGTGCACTGCTCGCTACGCGCACAGTCATGTTGTTTACATTCCGCTGCAGATAAACAGAGAACAGCATGTCATAATCCGCTAAATTATTTCGGTAAATTCGCCTTCGGTCAACATTCTTATCGCGCCAACAAATCATTTCGGAACAACCGCACGGCCACGTGGTGAAAAGCGACATTATTATCGGCGTATCATCAAATAAATCGACTTGATTTGTACGTTTTTTATTGGCTGTAAAAGCGTTTCCGATCGACGCGTGTAAACATTTTACGGCCGATTCTGATACCGCGACTCAGCACACTGACGTACGTATGTACGTACGTTGATCAATTCAGTTTGATTTTCGCTTTAATATTTATTTAGAATAAGTCGCGTTACGTCACGCCACTGACTATAAGGAGGGAACATTTTATTGATAATGCATAAGAAGGAAAAAGAGAAAAATTGGGGGAACATTTTTTTAACGAGCTCAAATTTTAAATGTTATTGACAATTACAAATATTAGTAAATTTGTAAGAAAATATACATATAAATGAATACGTATGAAGAAATCCCATTTTTAAAGTGGCAATGGAAAGAGTAATCAAGGAGATGTCAGTTTGCTTGTAAATTTGTTTCTTATAAAATGACATGGGCAGCAATTTAATTAGGAAACTCCACTATGGAAAAAGATCTAGGCAAAGAATTTTCAATGTAAAGTTTTTAATGAAAAATAAGGCAATTTTTTGATAAAAGTTAACTAACGGAAAGGGGTGGAATAAATTAAAAATGTACCAAGCCGAAAAGCTAAGGTATTTGGAGCAAGCGAACTAGAGATAAGCTTAAAGTTTCAGCATGGCAATGGCTATCAATTTGTTGGCAATGGTCGGGGAGGTAAAAGAGTTTGGCAGGGTGCCAATGCCGCATTAATTTCTTGTAGAAATTGGCAGGTTTTATATAAAGTTAAGAATAAAATTCGACTAAGAGATCGACGTTTGAGAGACAACCTCTGTTAAGTTGTGAACGATATCAGAATATTTCAATACAGATGATAAATGCTTATGTTGCTCTTGTTACAACAATATTTTTGTCTGAAGAGCAGCAAACAGACAGCAGTAACGAATGGCGGCAACCGCTCGCAGTCAGCTGTTACCAACCTACAATAAAAGTATTAGTGTAGGTTCAGTTCTATTACATTTTTGTTCTTGATTCAATCGATGTTGTTACATCGATTGAATCAAGAATTGAAGATGTTTCTTCACCGAATATTCCGCATTTTATAACTCACATGAAATGTCGTAGTTGAAGTATCCGATTGGGAGTGTAATTGAACGTTTCCCATTGCAGATTTGAAATCTCGCGAACATTCTCCAAGTTTCGAGAATGTCACTTGGCAATTACGTAAGCGTGCGATAACAATCGGCTCACAGGCAACAACGGCCCTTAACGCAATCGAACAGCCACCTATCAACAGGGAGGTCAACGAGTTTAGGCAGGTTAATGGTTTAATTCGCGTGACTGGAGACCCGAGATATGTTGCAGTTCGATAGCCAATTTGACCTCGCTGTCGGGGCATCTGGAAAGCAATAGGAGTCGCCGTGGTCCCTTATCGTACGGTCACTAAACAAGCAAATGGACAGGTACACACAAAAGCACTTATAGGTTCGACAGTTTCATGTGCTGTACGTACAGAGAAATTGTTAATATAACACTTGAACCTCTAGTTAACGTCGAATTAGACTGTGTAGCTTTTTTAGCGGAACAAAATTACCTTTTCTCTAATTAGGTTTTTCTATTGACTGGTTAGAACAGAAAACAAACAGACAATGAAATAAACTTAAACAATAATAAAAATTAAAATTAATTGTACAATAAAAATTAAAAAAATATGTGGTAATATGAACTAAACATGACACACATTGTTAACACAACGACGGCATCAAAAATCGCTGAAACTGTTTTTAAATCTGAAAAATGTTTTTGTTGCGACAAAAATACGCTTTTGTCTGCCAGGCGGTGAAAAGACACTTGAAATGTAGGATACGATTAGACGTAAAACGGCTAATTGCATGCTCTAGAAGTAAAAAATGTGAAATGGTCAAAATTTGTTGAGCGTGTCAATGTCAATGTCAATATCAAGGCGGGTGGTAAAAATGCTCGATCAGATTTCAGTTTAATGTAAAATACGTTTTCTCATACATTCGCTATTGCGCTAACAACAATAAATTGACGCAAGCGTGATACGCTTTATTTAAATATTGTCTATTTTCTTAATATTCTTATTAGATACTAGCTGTGTCCGCGACTTCGTACGCGTAGATTTCGTAAGTTTTGAAAAAATAAAT
>DWJK01000693.1:0-20327 GCA_018248815.1 Croniades pieria auraria
TTTATATTAATGTATTAAACTAACACACTGTAATAGTAATAAATGTTACGTACAATAAAAAAATGTTGTTTTTCTTTCTAACAATATTTATGGCAAGACTAAGTATATGTCTTTACAATGAAATAATTCTCAAAATGAGTGTCGTTAAAAGGTACACTAAAAACTGGTACCTTGTCGGTCGGGTAGTTGCTAGCGCGACTGGTGCTCAAGATGTCCTGGAGTCGAACCCCGGGCAGGACAAAGTATTATTGGGATTTTCGAACTTGAAACTCTCAGTAGCAGCACGGAGTTGGATTTGTGCCCGGTATGTGACAATAGGGTCACCCCCATTTCATCGTAAGACATATAACATAACAGGTACACAGTGAAAGTGAAGTAAGTATCTACATTTCTCTGCCTACGTTTTCGAGGAAATAGAGGCGTGATGTTATGTTATGAAAACTATAATTAGACTGGTCTGTTGGTTAGCTACCTTGACTGCTGGGGCAGCAGAGAGCACAAATATTTGTGGGATGAATATTCGTTTTGTCTGACTGAAGCTTACATAAATATATGTTTAGAAATGTATGTTTTTGAACTGTCTGCTTATTATAACACAGGTTTCAGCTGGTCTGGGATCGGAAGGTTATATGCCAGTTGTTTTAAAATATCATTACTATTAAAAGTCTGTATATTATGTAAAAACATTTATTTTTCTGTACGATTATAATAAATACAGACTAATTAAATTAATTTAGTTCATACTTTTTTTTGTCACCAGTTATTGATACGATTAGTAGATATTACTCTGAATTGTAAGTATTGTTATTTTAATAAAATTTTTAAAATTTAAGTTTCATACAAGTGAGTTGCATTCACACTATTCGTATATCACCAAAATTGTCTAGTACTTGCCGAATTAACGATACCGATCTTGGACGAACTACGGCCGATTGGCAAAAAATCTTTTGTAAAATTAATTAATTTAATATGCAATTAATAGTGTTTGATTTAAATCATTTAGTTTTTGACACGTTAAAATAAGTGACGTCAGTAAGTTGCAAAATTAATCGCCATTTTAATTATTAAATTTTCCGTGCTTAATTTAATTTAGGGGCTTGCGTTTTTGAGCATCGCCAATATCTATATAATTTCACTAAAGCTACATTTTAATCGTATATTAATTGTACACTCATAATATATAATAATCTTTTATCATATTATTTCTTTAATAATTAAGGTTATTATTAATTAAATTATCTTCAACTGTTATTATAGCCAAAATGTGCCATAAAATCTTTTCCTGTTTCGATATATTTTATAAATAATTTTGTGTTCTATTAATTTTTTTTGCAAAGACAATTTGTTATTTCCGTTTTAAATTAAAATTGTCAGGTAGCCTGTTGAATTAGATTTCAGTTTACCTAACCGGGTTTGTGGGATTGCGATTTTGACAATTAATTTTAAGAAGCTATGTAAATTTTTAAAACTGAATGTCACTTTTAGTAATATGAAATTTATTTACTGTAACGATTAACCCTCGTAGGTTCATGAGGTTGGTATAAAATCTGGCGGATAATAGAGTTGGTCTTTTGCGAATGTCTACAGAAGAAATGTGCTCAGCACTCAGTATTAAGGCATTGGTTGCAGTCTTGTGCCCGGAGTATGTCAATAGGCTTACCCCTTGTAAAATAGACGTATCACATAACTGGTAAAAAGTGGGAATATAAGACTGCTTTGTCTACCCCGGCAGGGAAATGGCTATGTTGTGGCCACTATTATAGTCTATTTAGTATGATGGAGATACCGCAGATATGACCTGTGGACCTAAATGACAGTTTGGTGTAAGTTCTAAATATAATAATTAAAGTAGTATACAAATTTCTGTAATAGAGCTGGTGGTTGCAATATTATAACAACGTGGGCGTAATCAGGCCGTCTCTAGCTGGGAGCTATTGGCAATAGTTGTGAAGATTATGAATTGGAGGAAGTAATTCTTCCTGGTCCTAGATACCCCAAAAATTAGATACCTTGATTATTCCGACCCTGGTACAAAATTCTTGAGAGAACGCAGTTTTGACGGGACCATTATTGCACATATTGGCTGAATATCGAGTATTTTAGAATTTTATAATCAAACCGAATTACGAATTCTTACGATTAATAATTGTAAATATATTAGGTAATTGTGCACAAATTTATCTTGAAATATTTTGATTCATTTTATTTAATTCATAATTATTTTTGACGAAAATAGATATATAATTATGCTGAAAAGAAAAATATTATCACCCGGAATTGTACAGTTATTGTTCTGTCATTTTAAATATAGAATTTTAGAATTACATGGCTATTGCGTTACGTGCGTTCGTAATTCAAAATGTTATTAACGGCCGTTTACCAGATAGAAAAAGTAATAAGCAAACAGGTAATTTATAACAGACGTTATTAATAATTTTATTGTGATATTGTTTAATAAATAGATATAGGTAATTACTGCATTTTTTTGAAGGTCATCAGGACGTCGAAAAATGCCATGTGTCAGCAAGGAGTAGGTATACCTATAGCAAAACAATAATCACGGTACATACACTACGGTACATACATACACTTAGATGTTAAAACACCAAAGCAGTCCACTGTTGGACATGGTCCAAACATCGTCACAATCACGCTCATGTTTCTGGAACCATTGGATTATATTATAATTTTAACCGTTCGAGGCTTACAGCCATTTGTTTAGAAAATGTATGCGGATTTGGTTGAGGCTTTAGTCAAATTTTTACTTGTAGATATCCAATGTTGGGTAGCAGAGTGGCATGTTGTAGGTAGATACTAAAGTAGAAAGCGTAAGGAAAAGATATGTAAGACTTGAGGTATTCCATCTCAGAACTAGTGTAAGTATCTATAAGACAGAATTTGTGAAGGATCTAAGGTAAAATATCAATCTCGTGTAAAATTGGATGCAGATGTTCTCAGATTTATTTAAGAGCTACCAGGTGACCCGTTTTCTTTTAGATCTTCTGATCAAAAGCCCCTTCCAGGGGTGATATGGGTTACTGTTGGAAATGATTATTAAAACTGAAACTGCTAATAACATTATAATTTTATGAAATGCCATGAAATCGCGGCAAAAAGTTTTGATTCTAGACAAAAACAAAATAGATACCTGTAAATTTTTTTAAACTATTGTACTGCGGGATTATTTAAAGAACGGTCCAGATTTTGTAAAAGAAATGCTAAACACGAACTCTTATTATGTTAATGTATAATGTTGGATTATTTGAATTAAAAGAAAATTACTTTAATAAAAATATGGGTAAGTATGCATATTATAAATTGGTATACACTAAAACAATCATTTTTAACGATCGAACGAAGATTAAAGGAAATAAAATAAATACTTATAAGTGTGATTATTAATTAAACGAACAATTAAAATTAACATTTAGAGAACGTTAATTTGTAACATTTTTATTTATTCTGTTCGTAATTACTGGCTATTTAAAAAAAGTGAGATATTGTTATGTTTCTATATTTAAATTGCTGGAATAATAAATTGTTAAAAATCGTTTTTTTAGTAATTATTCCTGTGTGTTGCGCTTTTTGCTGAATTACGGTAAATGGAAATAAATGCATAGATTATTATTCAAATTTAGAATTTTTCTATCAATGTTTAGTGCCAATGAAATTATACTAACACAAATATAATTATTGAAATAAAATTAGCCAGGTTTTAGCGTGTCACTGGGACTTTCAAAAGTGTGTCACCGCGATCCATGGACAGAGACATAGAGACAAGTTCATAAGACTGAATAACTATCCTCAAACGATTGTTATCACCGACAAATATTGTAGGTAAATGTGTGCAATGCATACCTATCTGCGTTATTTTAATTGTCAATTACTAGGCACTGTGTAACTTAATACAAATATATTGTCATTCATATTGTCATAGATATATCCATACATGTTTTCACGATATGTAGATCCCTACGTTTTAAACTTCAATAACCAATGTTGTTAAGCGAATATCCTTTAGTAATTTGTTTAGCAATTGATGTGGGTGCCCAGTTTTAATAAGATAAGGTTCTTATATGTCTCATATTTTATCGATTGACTAGTTAAATACATTTTTGTTGTTTAGTAGTTCAGTTAGTAAGCTTAAGACAGTTAGATGGAGAGGGCATGGTAAGTTGACACTATCGCTAGACCGTTTTGTTACATAGTTGTTAATAACACTATTGTGCATGTAATACCCATATGAAACAGATTTGAATATCTTAAGAATACATACGAACGATACGACTAATGCTTACAGTTAAATTTCATTTTGGTGTGTCTACTCACATTTACGTTATAACAGTTTGCTTATAACTAGTCAGATGAGTATTGAAAACTAAAACCCCAAAATGCCATGAACGAGTGTTGAGTGTTATTTTTGAAGTTAGCCAAAGTTTCCACGTTACGATCAGTTCGGTAAACACTGTGCGGTGCGCACGCGTGTTGGTACACCTGTTTGGAAAGTATCCTTACAGAAGTCTAAGCATCTACTAAAAATATAAAATCATATCATTCGTCATTAAACGCGTTGCGAGCGAGAGAACGAGTGGTTTCTAATGAGGCGTTTGATTGAACTGATCGGCAGCGACGCATCAAAAACTGCAGCGGCCGCTCACGGCGGCGCGGCGGCGCGAGTGAGCGGCGCGGCGCGGCGGGCGGCGCGAGGCGGCGGTGGCGCGGCGCGGCGGCGGGCGCGCGATTGGCGGAGCGCGCGGGGCTGGCCGCCACGCCCCGGCGACGGCTCCGCGCGCTCCGGCCGCGCCAGTGTCCGCCAGACCGCCGAGCGCGCCGGGCCTCCCGCTCCCCCGCGCCTCGCTCGGCTCCGCGTTCCGTACGAACCCACCAGCTACACCGTCGCGAGTGCATTATGACACTAGTGAGCTAGCGGGCCGTTGTGACGGTGTCAAATAATTGATGTGTATGTGTTCACGTGCTTGTGTGGTGTGTTAGCTTGGGCCCGTGACGAAAAACGTTCGTGGTGGCCAGCGGAGCCTTGCACCCGGGCTCGGGCCGAGCTTTCATGGCTCAGCCTAGGGTACGTACGCTATACTTTCAGTGACACACGCTAGGTACACACACCCCGCCATAATATAGACCTGCGCAATTTACATCTCTGTTGTTTATTAATAGCTAGATAAAAGGCAAGTTTAGAAAACAATAGTGATTCATGAGTGCAGAGGTAAACAACGTCCGAGATATGCAGATATGATAACAAAATGCGAGTCCGAAAATCGTAGCGATGTCCGATGCGACACATTAGGCGCGCCGTTCACCGGGGAGTTGTTATAACAAGTCGAAAAACGCGTTCGGAATTTTTAATCGCGGGTTCGTAATGCGTCCACCGCGCGGCCGCTTTATCGCTGATGAATAGTAAATTAACGCGTTACGAGTCATAAAAAGCTCACACGGTCAAATCATAACACCAACCTGTACCCGCGAGTTGTTAACGATTCAAAAAATGCGCATAAAATCGCGACGCAATCCGTGAACTTGAGGCAATTCAGCGCCGCCGCGGTGATGAGCTAAAAAACAAAATAGATTCAATGACGTCGCTGACAACGCATGATAATAGGTGTTGGAATATGTGATGTGTAAATAAATGAATGCGGATGGACACCTGATGGAATACGCGGGCTGGCGACAACAAATAAGATAAAATGCTGTACAGCAGGGAGTCCATTGTAGCCAACTGCTCTTATAGGGTCGGGGTAGGTACAGACGGAGCGAGCGGCTTTAAACGCACGGTTGGGCACAAAAGGGACTATCTCGGAAACCAACAATAAAATTCAATTGACAATGACGGGGAAAAAAGTATTTTTGGTGCGCGCCACAAAGATACCCTAACGGCGCTTTGGGAGACAACTTTCCAAAAGATTTAGGGTCCATTGTTTTTGTTAAAGCAGGTAACGTTTGTACATTTAATCCTTTTTTTGCAATGGCCATTATTATTGTAAGAATAAAAATATTAAAATTATGACAGCAATATACTAAAGGTTTAAACAAAAAATGCATCTTTGTAATGAGCTTTATGGGTTTGTAAATCACAGCGAATATGTTCTACTTAATTACATCTAAATCATGTAGTTATAATGTTAGGAATTATATTATTATATTGAAATGACATTTTATTTTTGGATATTGAGCAATAATATTGCGGTAATAACGGTAAGGTTTATAAAATTAAAAAGATTAGTGAATTTTCCTTAATGTGTATTTAAACTTGTCTGATGTTGTCATTATGTTGATGGTTTATGAAAACAGTTTAATATTTAAATACGGATTATAAATATTATAGCACAAAAACAGTTATTATCGGGCGACAAATCATTATATCGTTTCTAATATTCATACCACCCAGCGGATGTTAATATTATTTAACATCAACATTTCAAATAATTTAATGAAAAAAAAAGTAATCCAATAACAATTAACATTGTAAAATTTCGTAAATTAACGTTTAATACAGCTCAAGTGACATGAATCAAAGTAATATATTTTTTATGTGTAAGCTGTGTGGTAGTAAATCAGTTGCTAAAATGTTATAACACAATTTGTCGTTAAAACGATAAAATAAATAACACGAGATAACGCGTATCAGCTGGATCTAGCATCGATACGTCACCGACAGTAAATTATATTACGCGCCTAAATGTTACTTAATTATTTATCTGTTACTACACATTTCTCTAATACTCACAGATAATGTATAGAACAGATTATAAATTCTTATTTTAAACCGCGCCTTTTATTTTTCGTATTTGTATCGTACCAGTGTTTATTGTTTAATATCCAATGATTTTTGTGTAGTATTAATTTTTAAATTTCGAAACGGTCTTCGCTAATAAGAATTATAAAAACATTTAGTTTATAATGCCATGGTCACAGGTCATTAGTGCTTCAATAGCGCGAACTAAGTAGCTACGTGGATATTATGCGCCGTTGCAACCATAATGAACGTGTTGTGTTGGCTTCGATATATTTTAAAATTAGAATACATTTTGTTTTGAGTACAAATAAATAACGCACTTTCTTATATATATTTTTTTAATATTTATAACTTGTAACTTTGAGCTATTACGATTTGAAAACGTTCTCTAAAGGGTTATATTTAAGTTGTGATGTTAGGCGCAAAAAGAAAAATATAGATTGATAATTGCGTGACTAAAGAATTAGTGGATTTTAAGATAACCCTCTAGTTTATAGTATCTTATGAAGGCACTTATCGTTCATATAGAGATTTGTGAATCAGGATTTATCGGGATTGTAACAGAGGATACCGCGTCCCTCGGCCTTGTCCCGGCTTATTGTCCCTTGAGAGCCATGACTTGAAACTGAAGGTATGAGTATATCAATAGGGTACTGTAGGCGTTATGGCTGTATTATTTCTGAAATCTCGCTTTTTAAATGATCATGGAAACAAGTAATCATTCTTACATGGGTATTGACTTACGGTTTGATAGAATTCTTATTCACGCTAAAATCGTTTAATGTTACGAGTCCATAAACTTTAGATGTCGACGCAGGCAGATAACTACCAATAAAGATAAGAAGTGCGGTCCCCGAATCATATAAATAGATTAATGTCTAGAACAACGTGATGTATACAGTATAAAAAGTTATTTCAAAAATAACATATCATTGGTATTTAATTAAAAGTTAATTGAAACACCTGGATGAAATATCTAAAATCCGTGAGTATCGCTAAATATATATTTGGCTGTTTACTATTAAAGCAGTAACATTAGATTTACACTACGACGGACAAAAAACGCCCAACTAGACGATATAAGCTATTTTTTAAAGCAATTAACAAGAAAATAATGAATTAACAAAACATATAATCCACTAAAACCTCTTTAGTAGATCTGCATCTACTTGATTAATAAAAACGACTTACTGAGAGCAGAATTTTCGTATGCTTTATGACCGTTAAGTTTTATAAACTGAATTCTACGAATAATTTGAATAACGAATTTTACGAACCGTATTAAAATTCTATATTTGAACTATTCGTTTTAAACGCTTATTTAATAACAAATCTCATTACGCGAATTATAGTCATGTTTAATTTATGCTTAATATATATATTACTAAGTTCTAAAATCAAATAATATGATTGTGGGTTAAATTAATAATAACATTTAAAATATAATAAACCAACAATATAAATGATAATAAAAATTAAAAAGTTTTTATTAAATTTTGTTAATGTTGTTACTAACAACGAGAAATAAAATAAATTAATA
Source organism: Croniades pieria auraria (assembly GCA_018248815.1). Taxonomy (NCBI): domain Eukaryota; kingdom Metazoa; phylum Arthropoda; class Insecta; order Lepidoptera; family Hesperiidae; genus Croniades; species Croniades pieria. Next base: position 8,289 of record DWJK01000693.1, read on the forward strand.
GATTAAAATATGATTGTATTATAGTACTATATACATACAATTAAAGAAACTCGCGATATAATATAGTAATAATTGATTTAACAGTATTATAACGATTTATTTGTCTAAATAGGATTTATTTAAACAGCCGACGTCGAAACCTGCGAACTTCGTTTATAAAAAAATTGCCAAGAAGAAAATATTCAAAAAGCTGTCATACAAAAAAAAACTACAATGAAATATAATGAAGGCATTAACAAGTGATTATATATCGTAGAGTTGGGTCCTTTTATCGTTAAACGAGTACTCTGATAACGATACGTACGTTTCTTAAGTACGTTGTAACATAGCTTGCATTATGTTACATAACAAAGTTAATGAGAGTAAGCAAGATGGCATTAACATAAATTTTAATTTAAATCGCCCCAATGACCTAGCGCCCCTCTGTTTTATTACAACTGTGAGAAAAATCTGTTTCTGCACGTTTTAATTGAAAATATAGGCATTCTGTTCTGTTGCCCCACGCAAAAAGTGTACAGGATATAGGAAAAATACAAAAATTGCCTATAATGAAGTTTTCAAGCAATATTAATAATCTTTGTTATTATCTAACCTTTAATGCGATATTGTATTAATAATATTATTAAAGCACAGATTTTCTAAAGCTTAAAGCACTAGAAAATCTCGAGCAAATTTTTAACACAAAATAGTACGAGAAACACTGATTGCGCCTAAATTGAAAAACTTAAATGTTTAATTCCAAACAACTGGTTTAAATTTCATAAACATTTGTGAATTCATAGATTAATATGTTCATAATTATTATTCTCCTAGATAATTAAGCTTTAAATTTTAATTGCTTAACTGTATTTTATTTATTAATATTAAAATAATATGATGCGTATAATTGCTAAAAATGTTAATAATATTACATTTTAATTACGTTTAAGTTTGATTATACTTTTTTACATTTATTTTTAATATTTTACTACTTGAATTCTATGAATTATAGAAATATTGTTTATGGATAACCTTTGAATGCACAAAGTAATTTAAAATTTGCTTTATTCTATTCTAATCTTGGCAGTTGGTAGTTTCTCGTTACAAAACGATTCTTTTATGTTATAATATAAGTGTAAAATACTATAAATGTTATTAATGTTGATGTCATTAAAACAGTGTTCGACGGTCGTCGTCCGCACGCCGCTGACAAACCTATACACATTAAAAGTACGTGTATTTCTATTGATATGGTTATTGTATCTTTACGCCGGGTCCTCTACAGAGTAGGCACAGAAGATTGTGTGCCATCTATCTCTCTCCTTGACCGCCTGCCGTGGTTCTTCAAGGTATACATATAGTTAACCATTCATTAATTTCATAATTATTTGTCACTTTGCTATCGTTTCTTTACTAAATTGCTAATGTTTTATGTTTTATAGAGTTTGCGTCATATTTTTATTTTAAGAAAGATTTTATTTTACATTGTTAACAAACATTTATGCGCAATGTGGATTACCTAAATGTTATAAACTGAAAATTCTTGCCTATAGTCTAAATTAATTACTTTTATAAATATTTACAATAGAGTTGTTAAAAATATTTCATTTCGATAATCCACTAAGAAATATATCAAAATCAGTAACGAACCAAATTGAACATTTTCAAAAAAACCTTGAGCTAAATTTAAAGTATGTACCGAGCGGAGTCTCCCTATGTTTGTTACTTGGTAAAACCAAAAATAATCCCGCAAGGATTTAGGGTTTTACACAGATAAGAAATTCTAGATAAATGCAAGGAGTATCTTAATACCACTACGAGAATGTAATTTTTATCGTTAATAGGATACGGGCTTTTGTTAATCAGTTTTATAATCTGTGCCCTAATCAATAATTCTATTAAATCTTCAGAGCACGGTAAATGTACGTACCTACTACGTGCAAACATTGTTTAACATTTATTTCAATAGAAATACTCTTATAACAATTAAGATTATGTTTAATTATGAATTTTTTATTTATTTTGAATTATGAATTGAATTATTTAAAACTGAATATTTCAGTAATGAATAACAAGAGAAAACGCAATCGTACCAAGGAAAAGTTCATTGAAAACTGTCGTGTCCATATTTTATAATGATTAACATCTCTTTAGAACGAATTACATTAATTATATCTCACCTTTATATACGTTTATAATTATTATACCTAAGTACTTTAAGTTTAAAAAAATCACACGACGGAAATATAACTTGGTTAGCGCCAACTTTATCAATGTTTTGATTTTATAATTGTACATTTTTGTTCTACTACGCTCTATCATAATATATTTTGTTCTTGTTAAATCTATTTATATTATTTAAAAAAAGAACAGTCACCGAACCAAAGAAAACGATCGCGCCCGATACAGCAATTCGTAAATTTGAAAATGGAATTAGTATAAGTCCACAGGGCAAAAATCACTTGGCGTTCGTTCGCGCCTTTTTATCAGTGTTGCCGTTTTAATAACGTTTAGGGCGTCTGTAAATTAGTGTCCAAATTGCAACACGAAATTATATTTACATAAAACTTGTCCGAATATTGTGTGCGGAGAGCTATCGTAAATTTTATGATATATCCGATAAGAGTATCAATTTGTCCACTACTATGATAATGTTGTACTGATGGCCCACTAACGCGTGATAACACGTTTTGAATAAATGCTCACCAATACTTTTACCGTGAACACGACTAAGAACTTACTCATGTGGTACGTCAGTTGGAATGGAAAAAAATGTTGTATTCGTATATACCGATAAATGTGATGTACAAAATTTAAATCTATTAAATTAGGATTTCATTGTAATTGACATAATTATTAAAATTGCGATCTTTAAATATACTAACATGTAAATTAACGGCACCAGACAGCTATCGTGATGAAAGTTTTTAGTTGAAACATGCCTCTGTTTTAATGTTACATATAAGTGGCTAAAATTTTCGTTGCATCGAGTGTTTAATATACAATTACCTCTAAAATTTTATTCGCGAAAAAACTTCGGACCGTAATAAACAAGAAAAGTGGCGGTTATGTAGCAAGTACGAGGCGCTATCAGTGGATACATCTGTGAGCCGAAAACTGTTTAACGACCATTTCAACTTTATCCAAATACCACAGACTGTAAATACAGTTTCGCATGCCCATTCTGACGTTCCAAACAAAAAACCTTAAATCTACTACTAATTGTAAAACGTAAAAATGTCTGTAAATTGCAACAAAAAAAAAAAACATTTTGTGCTAATAAAAAATAATATTGGGTTACTAAGTTTGTCGTGACACTAACAATATTTATGATACGAAATAGGTAGTGTCACATAAATATTATGAAAATTGTCAAACGAACGTTATAAATGCTTGTTGCGTTTTCGAATAAAACGATCATATGATTGCGAGCGGCCATTATTGTTACGTTATTTTTTTCTAAGACGACGATCCGCGGCCGATGTGACCGTTCGGAGCGCATTAAACTTATTATAGGCACTTACTTTCAACAGTAAAGATAATACAGGAATTGTATAGGCAGTTTTGTACATATTCGCGATAAAACGACTCGATTTTATGTTTTAAGTGTTGAAAAATGCCTCGCCATTATTTTTGTCGCCGTGCCACGATAACGGGGCAACATTAGTGCAACGGTTTTAATTTTTAGGGCTGGCAAGGTTGCGAAACGGCGTTCTTCGGTGTTAGGTTTCCAGTTGAGGAAGTATTGATAGTGTAACGATGTTTCCACCCGCGTCACATGTAGCACTTATCACCTGACACTACGTGTACGGCGTCGATTTGGGTTTTTATGATTTACAAATAAAATTTATTGGACCCTCACTAACAGGCGGCCAGAACAGTTTGTGTTAAAATCATTCAAATTATTGCTTAATGGAGAAATGTTGATATTTGATAAGATTTATGACACAGATCATTGTTGTCAATCACGGCTAGGTCGAGCAGCTGTCCGATAATATTGAAAACTGACACAAATATTCAAACCGCATACCAACGTTGGTAGCTGGTTTTCACTTCGTTATATATAAGTAGGTATATTAAATCGAAACAAACAAAGTAGTGATAAAATACTAGCGGGTAATTTTATACGCACTTGTAATGTTAACATTTACCAAGTTTCACGAGTGATGTGTAAAAAAAACGGATATTAAAAATTACCGTCTACGAGGTGCGTGTAAATTAATTACGTTTTACGTTTGAAGATAACAATATGGTCAATTTTAATTAATTCTCGCTGTTCTAGACGATAATATACTTTATATTGTAGAATCGCAGACCAAAGATATCAAAACGAGACCGTTCCTAAAAGATAATGCGACCATTACTATAATTTATAATGATGTCTGTAATTAAATGTATTTTATCTGTGCTAGGAATTATAAAATGTATTGTTTCTTATAATCTGTGGACACTGGCCACACGTTCGAAAACTAAACACCACCTCTAATCCAAACGGACGCGTCTATCTTGTCTATTTCTTATTCAAACTCGAAAACCTATTTCGGGCACAGATAAATAACACTTAAACGGCCATCGGACGTTGACCAAATAAATTTACGGTTGACGTATTATATAACAGTACATAAGACGGGATATGTATTAAATATATTTATATATGTATAAGTAAATATGGACCCAGCGGGCCGGTCCCTGCGTTTTAATGCGATTGGATGATTAGAAGTGTCTATTTTTCAAATCGAATTACGCATTAACGAATGGGAAATAACGACCATTTTGATTTGACGTTTTTCAGTATGTCACAGATTATTTCGAGTAGTCTGTACTTAGATGTTTTGTGGGTTTCATTTCAGTATTGATTAAATAAATAAGTTGTAGACTAAATACACAACGTAAGTAAAAATCTGTTACTGCAAATGTTATTTACGTGAGTCTGTGTTGTTTGACGCGAGCAACGCCACGGCTGATGTCTATAGGGGCATAAAGAGACTGGACGCAATACGTAATGTATTAAAATTAAGCTTCTTGACTGTAGGCGTAGGATTAGTTACGAGCAGATATACATACCTACGGCCATACATTCGTTTTTGTAGTTGTCCGTTAATGGCCTCTCACGGAAATGTAGTAATCGAAAATTCCGAGATTACCTTGATGTATGATCACATGGCGAACCGGAGACAGATTTAATAAATAAAAATAAAAACCATTTCAAACTGTAGTAGATATTTCTTGGTTTTCTGCTAAAAGACCAACGTTGTAAAATTCTATGTTAAAATTGTATCTTAGATAACGATGTACGATCACAGATAATTTATTAGTCTGCTATTTAAATATAAAAAATTAATATTACGCACATATGCATTTAACATTGGCGTGTTTTGAAAAAGGAATATACATTGAAGAATTTGTAATTAGTAATTTGTAAAGCGGCTTGGATGTTTTTTTTCTCGTCTGAATTTAGAATTCCGGATAGCAATAATATTGGCGGCGAATTAAGGGATATTTTTAATTCAATGAATATATCGTACTTAATTTAAAAAGTGACGTGCAAAGAATTAAAATTGTTATGTTAAAATTCATCGATTGAATTATGCATTTGTTCCAAATTAAATTTAATGTTTTGTTTACAAAATAAGTGAACAGATATTGTTAGCTTGGCTCTATGTGTCGGGCGAAAATTTTAACATAATCCCGACATAAAAATCAATTCGAATCAGTCCGATGGCCGACGCGCTTCGAGAACGCACCCACTAATTTGTTATTTAAATTTCGCTGTTCCATTCCATTTTTGAATTTGGATTCGCGCCGGACAAACTCCGCTCTAGATGCGTCGGCTCGCATACCGACTACCCGAGGGCAGGTACGACCGACCGCAAACCCAACTACAACTTCAAAATCTAAACCAATCACACCATTCGCGCCTTTGTCTTGAAAGTCATATGAGTGATTTTCCCTTTGACTTATTTAATGATTAGCGTGTCGCCCATCGTACACAGTTCTCATTGTTTTATTCGCCGCGCGTACCTTTTTCAATTTGAATATCGCTGTTCATTTTCGAATTGGCTCTTTGTAGACGCGCCTTAATTGCGCACTTTGGATTCAACGTTAATTCGCGCGCTCGCTAATTTGAGGGTTTATTGTGTAACCGACTGCTTAAACATCCTTTTTAAAGGCGCCCAGACAGAATTTCTGATAGACTACAACCTCGTGTCCCCGTAGTATTAATAATAACATACTATGTGCGCGTTTGGGCCATTAAAATGCGCGTAATGCGCGTAAAATTGTTGGAACTGTTAATAAGATGTTTTTCAGACGTCATAAAATTGTCTCCTGTTACAACAAATCAGCATAATCTGAGTTAGAGACATTAATTTGGACAACGAGATGTATATTTCCATTTTCGCATATTTCTTTCGTCTATCAAATAGTATGTGCCCGTGTCGATGTTTATCGTGGATCGACAAATCCTCGGCGACTCCCGGAACGTTGTAATTCCTCTAATACGCCGTTGGGATCTAGATACATTAAACAATATTAATCGAAGCGCGATGATTCGGCGGTTTCGCCCGAAGGGTTGTAACAATGGCGGCGTAGTATCGAGTACACTGGCCATTGTAGCCTGTTTGCCGAACGCATACGAATTTCAGTGTTCCTTTTTTAAAAGCCAGATATTTTTTGAATATCGCTCGGTTTTTTTTACATACGATACGATAACGAGGTTTGAAATTGGAATCACGACGGTCCGTTATAGGCTATTTAGCGCGCGTTTTCGTTGACAGTCACCAAAGTTATGGCCGACGTGAAATGAATTTTAAGTCGTTATGGATAATTAGTTAGACTTATCTGTTACGCAGTAAGGGTTTAGTTAACAACATTTTTTTCTCATAAACACCCGCTTAATTATAATCTTGACAAATATAGAACGTTATTTCGGTTTAATGTTTTGAACGTTTTTCGAAATCAAAAGTTTTACCTTAACCAGTGTTTTTATGAGTTATTGTTAGTGTCCAGTAACTTATTATAAAAATTTGTCTTTTTATAATTTGCCTAGCTTGAAACATGTAAAGAATATAGATTATCGCAGCTATTATATGTTTCACAATTTTATTGCTTAATCGTTGATTATCATCGGACGGAAGGAAAACCGAACCACCTGCGATAACTGTAAGAATCTGCAAAAAATCTAATGAGAACCGACCGAGAACGCTGGCAATCTCAAAAGGCGTTCAGATTTGAATGGGCACACAGCATCAGTGACAGAATAACACTAAATAGTCGATCACGAAGCGGCTGTGGCTAATCTCGCATTCACACACACAATAGAGGTAACGAACGAACGGACGGACGGACGGACGGCCGATAATAAGGCGCGCGTGGGCGGCTATGTCAACGTTATTTATGATGGCGCGCGTTTTTTTTTTTTAATTTTCTCTCTGTCATGGTAAATCTGGCGGCCGAAACGCCGGTGTCCGAGGACGAATGTACTACGAAAAGCTCTGAATTTTTTTTACAATAATAATGTCAAAAATTCCATTGTAAATATTTTATATGGAGTTTCAGATATAGTTGTGAATTCTTGGATTGCTTCAGATTTATCCTGGGCACGGAAATAGGCTGTTCCTAATACTGGATTGAACTTCAACGCAACACTAACTGCAACACTACAAAAACAGAGGACACAGAATGCAATAAATGTTTTGTTTGGATATTTAGTAATAAAATTGGTCGGAATAAACCTACACGGCACATTCAGACACCTACTTAGCGTTCTCCGATTGAAGGTGGGGCCATAAATTATCCAAGTTTAATTCAAACAAGAAAATCCTTTAAGTGTATACCTACCTACTCATTCTGTTTGGTAAAAGCAAAAAGGCGAGTGGCGTCGCAAGGAAAGGAAATTGTTATCTTAACGAGGTATATTTACGTGAAATCTGACTGAGAGTGAAGCTGGACGGTCTCCACTTCGATAACGGGTCCATGCCACTATCGCGGTTCATGTGCCAGCTATTGACCCCCCTGTTTACATTATAAGAACAGATAATGCGCTGTATGAGCACAAATTGCACACATATAGTCCATACGTTCAATTTGTAACGCTAATCTAAGGTCCGAGGTTAACAGACTATTAAAATTAATTTAAAACAATCACATCTCACCGAAACTGTACCACAGATAACATCGAACACTACATCGACGTAAAGTCTGATGTGATGTATTACTGGCAGCTATGTTTAAATTTCGAATTAAAAAAAATGCGTGTATGGGGATGTAAAACTATCATCCGCGACCTTAAAACGGACGTTAGCGCCGCCCCCGACGCGCGAGATAAATCCGCTCGCGAATAACGCGGAACATCGCTCAGGCGAGCTATTTTTATAAAGCGGGAAAAGGAACGCAACATGGATATTAAAAGGTCGGAATCCACGGCGCGGAGCCGCGCGTCCTCAGCGTTGGAAATAGAGCGAGTGGTCGCCGAAGGTGGACGCGGGAGTGGCGGCCGATTGGTCTATTGACACGTGGTAGTGTTGCCGCGGCGGCGGAGCGGTGTCCCCATGCGGATGGGCAAATGGGATAATGGACGTCTGGGCCCGCATCCGGCGCGGGACTCGGATCCGACTCTTGCAGCGCTCTGGATACAATTTTTCAATTAAATCGACCAGACAGAAGATCCCTAATAGGTGTCGTTAAGAAGTAGTGTGCCGATTTTCGATCCGTCCCCGTAACGAGGCCGTTTTATTAGTATTTATGGTTGTGAAAGAAAACGCAGCGCTGCTCGGCTCACATGCGTCGGCCATCGTGAATGAAACGGAATTTATGAGTAGCGCCCGCCGTAACGCTCTTAAATTTAAATGGTGGACGTTCCGACGGCCGGTCGTCGGCCGTCCGGACGTCTCAATCCGTCCGCTTAATAGGTAATATATAAAGATTTTTCTAAGTTTTACGGTCGTATTACGTATGGATCGAGTGGCGCTATAAAATTCGATACAGCGTCGCGGAAGGTCTAACGATGCTTTATTTACCGCTATAGATTAAAAAAAGCTTTATAAAAATAAACCGTAATGACCGCTACCCGCCGTGCTGTGCGTACCAGACTTTTTGTTTAGTTCACGAACATCGCTTATGAGAATATCGAATATGAGAATAGTTATTTCGGGCTAACGAATGTTATACCGGGCCATCTTATTATTAAGCATTGTTAGTAGTTCAAATACATTATTCACTGTTTCGGTATCGCTTCTGGTAGCCCCCAGACGTGTGAGCGCGTCGCCAGATGACAGAGACGGGGACGGGGATATAGGCGGGTGTGCGAGTTAGACGGAGACGGCGCTGTTTAAGGGTGGCGTTCATCATGTCCCACCCCGTGTCGGGCACAAGTGACGCTTCTGTCTTCCCCAACCGTCTGCGTTCGAAAACCAGCCCATTTAATTCCTTGTTTTTCAAAATAACACGATACAGTTATGTTTACAGTCTTGTATGAATATTTGCGCTATGAACACAGAATTTTAACAATCTTAGTCACTCTAAATTTACTGCGGCGAAACAGTTTTCGTAGAATCGAAAAATACTAATCATGAGAGCGCGAATCGTTAAAAAACTGACCCGGAGGCGGGCGCAATCTAAGCGAAATTTGAATAACTGAAGCGATTAATCCACGGGCTTTAATTAGCGCAACGGGGTTCGGAACTCATCAGGGTTTGACGGCATGACTTATGTCTTAAGCCCGCTACAATGCGTTGTCTACCGTCAAAATATAATCGTATCGAAAACATAAAAAACCGAAATCCAAGAAACCATATGGATCGCAAAAACCTGCCCGGCCCATTGGTACTTATTACTCAGCCGAAGATTCCCAGCGAGAAAAAACCACAAGAATGTCATTAAAAAAAAAATTAAAACGTACACGATGCTTATTTTTTCGTTATGGCAAACCAAATGGACTAAAGGTTATCGCGGAGTAAAAAAGGCGGGACCCGAGCGATTCCATTTTTAAAACGTATCATTTCATTTCGGAACCGGCTCTCGAGACGTCAAAAGGTAGTCATTACATATTTTCGAAATATTTAATGGCTAGCTTCATTATTTTAGGACAGGTTAGCGCCTTCGCGAGTTATGACCATTACGATGTGCAATTAAAATTAATTTTTTTGTTCAAAATCAACAATATAATTTGTTTTGGCGCTTTTTGTCGATGAAAATGTTTATTGGCGTGCGATATACATGACGAAAGTCGTCATATGTTGACATGACGTTTTTGTTGCCGTACATGGCTGAATGTTGTTAAGCCCACTCTAAATACCGGTTCACGTCTAGCAGAGGTGTCGGTGTGATCATTACAGAATTTTAATTACCCCTATCCCTCCATACGTGACGGAATGTTAGTCGGCACTGACCTAAAAATTTATGGGAATATTTTTATACAACTTGCGGCTGGCTGTCACATGATAATTTGTATATTCCCGATAAAATAGAATTTTAAATTCGCTTGTTAATGTTACTGAAGGCCGTAGTTTGTTTTTTTTCGTCGGCCACCACATGTTATGTCAACCGGCTACAAATTAATGACGTAAGTGTCCCAGAAGTGTGTCACGGTGGTCACACCAATAAGAAAATATCTAACCGTTCGCGAGCTTGTAGCTTGACGTCATTATCTGAAACTTCCACGCACTTAACAGCCGTTACATAATGTTATATTTTAAAAATAGAACTGAGATGTTCTCTGTTATAATACTGGCCACTTATTATATTCAGACGCTGCCAAGATAAATATCGACAAAATACACTTGAATTTAATGTTAGATACGGACTAGGAATTAATTTTGTTACAATAATTATTCTTATAGCTTCGGAATAAAAGGTTTCATAACCTTTTTTTCTGAAGCTCTTTCTGAAATTATCTCTTTGGATACACGACTTTAATTGCATCGAATTTTTATTTTGAGTTTCGTTTCAATGTGTTCTTAACAAACAAATGCATGTTTCTCTGTTACATTTAAATAAGATTATATTTGTTATAATTATGATACCTAACTAAACTTATAAACAGACGTTAATAGTTCTAAATATATCTGTAATGCTTTTAATATAATAATATTCCATCCTTCCTGCAAAGATATTTCATAGATTTATGATATGTATACCTAAAGTTGGTATTTTTAATTTCTACTAATCTATTGAGCTTATACTGCTGGTAAAGGATATGTCCTGATGTATGTAGCTGATGGTCTTGAGCTTACTCCACCACGGCGCTCCAGTGGCAATGGTTGGCATTTATTTTTGAATAAAAATCACTTTTTTGATCATAAACTGCTTCTTTACACCAACAATAAGCATGTCGAAAATCATATAAAAAAAAAAAAAAAAATTATAATTTAATATTCTTTGCTGCAACTCACCTTCCATGTTTATTATTTAACAAAAAATTAAAATTCGACGTTTTCGAAATATTATCTTTATAACGAATGTAAAAATCGACACATCCTTCTCAACACACAAAATTAAAATTACGTATCTGAACATTATTATTATCATCATCACGTGAAAAGCAAAAACTTGTATGATTTTAGATAACCTAACTTATTGTTAGTGCAAGCGTCGGTTGCGTTTTGGCGGGAAATGTTTTAAATCGTAATAACATCTTATGTTTAAATTCTACTTTATCCTCTAGAACATTCCGTTTATTACTAACTCAACTCAGATCATTTCTATGTGATAGAAACTTACATCAATAAAAAGCTGAAATATGTGTTTAACGGTTATAAGACTTTAATGTCTATGGAAGTAAAACTTGGAGTTAACTAACACTAACATATGTTAAAATTTTATACCACATATTTTCATTAACAGTTACAGTGATCAAGAGATCGCATACATTTTGAATATTAACAATATTATAAGTAATAATTAATTATTGATGTAATATTTGTAGTTAAAATATCACTTTTATTATTACTGTAATTTAATATTTAAATTAGAGGTTTATTGCATTTAAAAGTCGAAACATAAAATCTTATTATTCCTGTCTTATTAAATTATTAATAATAATATTGTATTTCCTACTGTTAA
>DWJK01000694.1:0-20325 GCA_018248815.1 Croniades pieria auraria
GAGGCGATGCGGCGTGGTCGACAGTCTTCATATTCCTTCGATTGTCTCCGGTGATCGCGCTTGCACATAAGGTGTTATTTGGTTGGGCACATACGGTGCTGACTGTGTCGTGCTCTGGAGTATCTACTACACTACTATATTTCGACGCAGCCCGGGGAATTGCTTTCCAGGCGGAGGGCACTGTCCACCCATTGTCCAGGTTGAATTGGGACGTCGGCTCACATCTATTGCTTCTCGTATCTTACAAGATACTAATAACCTTTCCCTCGTCAGAACGGACACCTAGTCAAAGCGTAAGAAATGTGCCGTATTTGTGTTGTGGGCGCGTTCATCGACTGCGGATGCTCAGCTGTCCAAGTTTTTTATGCTGCGTAAGTGTTCAGATACTCTAGTCATGATGTTGCGTCGAGTTTCTCCAGTGTAATTTTTGCCACAGTCGCAAGGTATCGGATATACGCCCGGTACTTTTAACGGATCTGTGCCATTAGGTGACCGTAGAAAGGCCCTCAGTTGAGACGGAGAGCGAAATATCGTCCTAATGCCATATTTCGATCGCAACAGGTATCCGATTTTATTCCTTACTCCTTTAATGTAGGGCAAGTAGGCTGGTAACCGTTCCACGCTGACCGTTCATCGTTTTGAGTAGTCACCCACCAGCCGAAGACTTTGTCTTCAGGAGTAGCCATTGACTTCCAGTGAGGTTCTCACGTGGTTAAATTCGGAGTTTACATACTGAAAGTTATACAGAAACAAAGCTCGGCTGATGAGTGTTCTGGGCACTGAAAAGAGATGGGATGGGTGATGGTGTGAGTCAGCCTGCAGGTACCGGTCTGTGTGTGTCGGCTTCCGGTATACAGTATGCGACAGTCTGCCATCGGGCTCCCTACAGACTAACACATCCAAGAACGATAAAATACCTTCTCTCTCTTCTTCAACCGTGAACTTAATTTTAGGATGTACGGCATTCAGGTGGTCCAGAAACTCAGACAGGACGTTTTTGCCTGTCACTGCGAAGACATCATCCACGTACCTCCACCAATAGCGCGGTTTTACAGTGGCATTTTTTATCGCTGCGTCCTCGAACCATTCCATGAAGATATTGGCTATTACTGGCGCTATTGGAGAACCCATAGCCACTTCATCAACCTGCAAGAAGTGCTCGCCACGCCAATCGAAATAGCCGCTTCTTAAGCATAGTTCGACCAATTCAACAGTCCCGGTGGGTGTTCCGGAGAGTTCCTTATTAGATTAGAAATTACCACTAACGAGTCCTCCACCGGAACATTGGTGAATAATGAGACTATGTTGAAGCTGACCATAATTTCGGAGTCTAACACTCGCACGTCGGTAAGCAAGTTGACGAAATGCCCTGAATCCTTCACATAACTAGATGTTCTGCCTCTGAAGGAGTGGAACAAACTAGCTAGAAATCTGGAGAGCTTGTAAGTCGGTGAGTCGATTTGACTCACTGTGGGTCTCATTGGCCAACCAGGTTTATGTATTTTTGGTAAGCCATATATCTTTGGCGGAGTAGGGTTGTGTGGGCGCAGATGACATAATATTAGGTCTTTATCTAAGTACTCTTGCATGAGCTTAAGGCATTTGGCTGTCACACGTGACGTCGGGTTTTATTTTACTTTTTTGTAGATGGTTGTGTCACTTAACAATTGCGTGACCTTATTTTCATATTCACTACTCTTTTCTAACACTTTCTAACACTCTACATTTCTAACTAATCAAGGTTTATCGTAAGTTAGTTCATTTTCCTTCTATGCCAACAGTTCACAGAAAGTAGATGTGGTCTGAAGTTGTTAAAGCACATAAAGAGCGCTTTGACATTACTGAGCATTTGGAAAAATATGACAAATAGCCGAAATTAAATTTACTTTGAACTATTAATATAACATGAGGTCTGTATTTCCCCGAAAGGGTAGGAAAATGTTTTACACTCCCACCTTTTCCCGGTTATGCTATACGTTCCACAATAGAATAGGACATAAGCATATTTCCAATTTACCTATTGAACACGGAATTCTTACCACAAACGTTTCTTTAGTACATACAAGGAAAAATATTTTGACAATAGTTGGTTAATACGTAAATGTTATATTTAAACTCTGCAAGATTTGTAACTCTACCGCAGCACAGGCTTGATATAAACTTTACAAACGAGAGGCAGGTGGGGTTTACCGCATTTTTGTAATATCAGTTAACGTGCTTAAGGAACCGTTTCCAGTTACCGAAATTGAAATGTGAATGTGTCTGTCAAGCTGTCCGCCACGCTGACCACGTGCATATTAAATTCAAGTTCTTGCTGACATACTTCGCACGCTTTAGAGAACACTATGAAGACTTCAAAGGCGTGCAAGTGTCGTTAAAATGTACATTAAAAAGGCTTTCAGTTTGTAGAGTAAAAAGATGCGCGCCGGGATTAAACCTGAAGTAGGACGCTGAATTTTAAACCACTAAGGTAGCACTTATTGTACGTAAATATTTATTATTATTCATGTTGTTATATTTCCTTAAACATTTAAAACGCATTTTTTTAGTCTCTTTAAAAGGATACTCAGTGCCGCATAATTTTTAACTTTCAATGTGGTTAAAAGTTATGAGAAAGCAATTTAAATTGTCTGCAACAGAAACGCCAGCAGCCACCACTGTGGTTTGTCCTATGGAGTATTGACTTTCATTTTTAAGATACCAATTTGGGGCAAACGACGTAAATTAGAACTGTTGAAATGAAAAGAAACATATTTAATTCTGTAACTCGCTGAACCGTCTACATATTGGTCTCAAGAAAACTTAATGGTTGCGTTCTTCTGTTCTGGTTTGAGTCTACCATGCCTGTATCTTTAAGTACGTCCTGAAATAACTCACACACGGCCATTTAATCCTAAATCAGACAAGGCTTATGCTTCAGTGACCAGAGAGCTAATAATTCACATATACTGATATAACGCCAGTTTATATCTTTTATCAGGCAGACCAAGAATACTTTCGATCATCTTAGAAATATTTATTCTTAGTCGGAATTAAAGACACGGCTCTTTGCTCAGCAATAAGTGTCACTGACGACCAACAGGTCCATTCAAGAGCACACTTACACACATCACCGAACGAAACTAAAACTATTGTACTGCCCATTCAGTACCAGAGTATTTACATCATGTACCTTACGACAAAATAACAAGTTCATATTGAAATTCAAGAGTGTGAGATAAATGCAGACATCTGTGAACAACATTTAACACAACAAAATATCCAGTTGACATATCCAAAAAATTAATACTTAATGTTACATTTATTGAATTGATAAGAGTGAAAGATAAATGATTTGTTTTAAAATGATTGTAAAGACAGAATGATAACTACGTACACATAATATATAAATGTATATCAAGCCCCACTTACGTAGGTTGGCGCCAGAGTCGTCACTTATAAAGTCTACATATTAAACTCAGTATAGCACGAACCTTAGCGCGCGACTTTGGTTAGTCGGTTAACAGTATAGCTCATTTATGTCATCATTTTACTTTTTAAGCGATTAGATCAAAGTATTACATACACACTTGAATATTATGTAGAGTTAAGGTTACACGTCACAAAAACTAAAAATATTAAAAACTTGAATTAAAAGTAGACCAATAACATAAACGGTAAAAAAGAAAAGAGCTATTGCAAGAAAATTTTCAAACTTTCTGTCTGGTAACGTAATAGAATGTCACGTCCTTTGAATACGATTTAAAATGCAAATTAAACTTTCGAATATCGAACGTCGCATAGCATCTATACAGTTCGCACGCATACACACAAATGTTACCTCGGAAGACGGTTAAACAATCATTCCATAAAAGGCCCAAGCCTAGCTTTGAATTTGGCTAAACGCGAAGCCACTTTTCTTTTCTTGGACCGAAGTAATCCCTTCCAGCTGCGTTTTCAGTCTACCACTGCAACCTCGCCTTCTATGATCGAGCATTCCTAACTCACTTCCCCCAACGAAAATGTTACTACCCCTAGATTAATGACACCGAAAACTTTCCAAATATTTTTCAGGGTTCTATCTGTAAGACATTTAAAAGCGAAATTATATTTTCTGTTTTCGATTGTGAATTCCATATTGTTTGGGAAGGTCGAGTGTATAGCCATGATGTCCACACTTACGTCCAGTGTCGGTCTGTGAATGTTAAGAACTAATGAATATTTTTTTGTTAGTCTACTGGCGGACGGCTTATTTACAATTAATATACTTAGAGATATGTCTACGAGTGCGTCATATGTTATTTAGAGACCATTTAATCGGCCCGACCTACAGATTACATGAATGCAATAACTTTTAATTTTAATTGCAATTACGCCGACAATTAACGTTTTACGACTCACTGGGCGATAAGAACACAGTTTGTTTTTCTGCGCCTCCATTTTAATTTCTGTTAATTTTTACGAGCACAGATAAATAAACACTAAAATATTTTATTACTGTGGGGTATATCCCAAAACCCTGATATTAATAATGTAACTTTCGGTTTTATTTTTTCATTCTGATATCCATACGAAAATGTTTTTTTTATATTCTGTTGTTTCACTGACAATTAGATTTAACAATCATATAGTTTAAGTACATCTCATAATTTTTACGAACGTTTATGTACAATAAATAATGTTTAATTAGTAACATCGCTTCTGGAAACGAAAGAAGAAACATTTACGGTACTCAAACATTTGTACTACAATGTATAGTAAGTAACCTCCCGCCTGCTATGGTGCGTTTCCGACCCCGGTAGGTTTTATTACTAATTAACCATATCGCGAATGCCGATGTGCCCGCGCGGTGCCAATCGCTGTCAACTTGTCAGCTGGTTGATATACAACCCGTTCGTAACGTGCCCGGTCGTGAAGACCCGCATACAATATTTTATATTTATTGGATATTTATATATGCTCATTGATTATTATTTTATATAATCATAAACATTTCAGGACAGAATGTTGATAAAGTACAGGAAAATTATTTCGTGTATTAATTATAACACAAAGTATCAATAGATAAAGAAAATACAGATATGTCGGTCTATATTGGGTTATTACATTATCATTTCATTTTATTTTAGTCTAAAATTTAGTTTAATTTTAATTTTTATCTAAGTTATGTTTAAATTTCATTGTAGATAATTTGTACTAATCGTACATAGTTTGCAATAACCACCAATGGCCGGGTGATTTGTACTGATTACCAAAGTCATTTTCAACGAAAACGTAAATCGAAAAACCACCCGCTTGGCACTTATTATAGAAAATTGAAGATGTCCAGTGCGAAGTAAAAAGTATAATGTAACTGTTCTGTTAAAAGCAAAAATTAGCAATTACATAAATATTTAATAATTTAGTAAAGACGGCAAAGATTCGTCTAATAAATACTATGTTTTCACTGTACAAATTTAAGTGTTTCCTGTACAATTACGATGATAAGTTAGTTAATAAAACACAGCTAATGCGCACTCAAAATAAAACTTTAAATGTCAGCATATTTGACGTATGAAATAACCATTACCAACTGCTAAAAGTCAAGTTGTAGGACAATAAAAATGAACTCACGAATATTTTGATCTGCGATATTAATTTGTAGCGTAAAATGCTGCGAGCTGTGAATTGTTGAAACTCCATTAAAATGTGCGGTAATTAGAAATTACGCAGCGCATATTAAATATCCACAATTCTACGTCTAGTAATAAAAACGACTTAATTATATAATGTACCCGATCGTTAAAGGGTTGGACGAACCTTAACGAGATATAGCTTCTGTAAGTGCCCCGACTGGTTAAAGCGACTTTTTATTTCGATACCGTGCGACCCGTCGTCTCGTTTCAGCTTGTAGCGTGCACTATACCTGTCCTTGTCGCACACGGCAATTAACACTCTCTGTATACGGTAGCGATGGAAGAAATTAGTTAAGACTCGGCCTCATTTCAGTGGCTTGTGTCAACAAGCAGGCATAGCGGTTGATTTTTTGTCTTTCGGTTCAATTTTTATTCGTTTTTGTTTTGTTTTTGTCCTCGTCAAGTCATTAGTGAGCATATTATTGCCGACCGAACTTACAGCTTTCGATGCTGACCATACTTCGTCATATTTTACATTCTACAAGTGTACTTATATATCGACTCTTGGTAACCAAAGAAATGTGTATTAAAGAGTCAAAATTATAAATAGCAGCCACAGGAATAAAACATTCTAACAGTTGAAGATAAATGCAACTTGTAAGCGTAATATAAATGTACATAGTCCATTTTAGGAGTCATAAAGTTGTAGGTAAAAATATGTAGTGTTGGCTAGGTGACCGATAGCACACTTTGGTGAGGCCTCGCAGATACAGAGATCATATTATACGGGTTCTTGTTATAATCGCTATGTAAAAGTTAGTAAGTATATTTTGCTTTGTGTTCTTTAAAAACTATAACGGGTTTTGCCATTAACTCGTATGAATAAATGTATAGTGGAGTAAGATTGTGTAGTTTATGGTATGTATATATTAAATGAGAAATCAGTTATTATGATGTGTAAGTTACTTAGTTCTAAGTGAAAATTCTGGACCATTGAAATCAAAATGGCGGCTAAGAATTGGAGAATGATTACTAGATAACCCTCTCAATATGAGAGGAGACCCACGTTACAACAGTAGAATGACAAATGGGTCGATTATTATTTATTTTATTTACTAGATAATATAAGGTAGATTCAGTGGCGGAGTCACTTTATCAAATATAATGCACGTCTATTTATTGCTGTAAAGGAATAAATAAATTATAGATAATAGGAATGATATGTAAATATGAGATTGTACATTAAAATTGACCCAGAAGATATAGTTAATTTTAACTTGTACGCAGCCAGGAATCGAACCCGAATCTCTTCTGCTAACAAATAGATGTAAGAGTGTATAGCAAGCACTATTAAATAAACTGGTTAAATTGTATTATTAATTGTATTCTCACTTTATCCGAAACAATTAGCCGCGTGTCTAGACGAAAGCAATTTAGGTTTAACGTCTTCGTAAGAGAAACGGCCATTCAGTTTACAGCTTCAAAATATTCACCGTCTGCCTTCTATGCGATCCTAGTGGAAACAGTAGCGTCAGCAGAATAATGTTAACAAAATAAACCGATGGTTAATTAAAATAAATTCTCAATAAAATAATAGTAAAACACTGTAAAGCTAAAGTGCGTAAGTGAAAATTAGTTATAAAACTACGCCAGTTTGCATAAACAAATTTAAAAATATTAAAGATCTAAGTCTTTCTCAGATACGTTTATAATTTTTTTTCTGACCGCACCACAGTACTCACGACTTACGAAGGCGATAAACGAGCGCAGTACTTATAATTCAAACATCACATTATGCCGCTATAATTATCTCATCGCAGCAATTAATACTTGTCCATGAAGATATAAAAAATCCTGTTTTATTCTATACTTTCCTACTGATTCTAGCCTCTACTGGACTAACAGTTTAGAATAAGAGTAAGAGTTTTGTGATAAATGTTCTGTCACGTGTTTGGACAAATGTGTTGCCTAGCAGGTTTTGCAAGTCGTTATAATGGGAAGTATTCCCGGAAAGACGAGAATGGGTAGTAGAAGACGATCATGGTAAAGGACTAAATAGGACTCTACGGGTAATTAGTGTTGCTGGATTTTGTCACCTTGCCAAGAATAAAGCCAAATAAGTATGATTGGCAAGCAACTTTCATGTCGAAGATGTACTATAACCAAAAAAGCAAGATTCCATTGAGTATCAAAATCCTGAAGACATTAAGTTTTCGAGATTCCTTATATTTTAATTTGTTTTCAATTTCATTTTTAAGCATGTTCAGATTACATTAAGACAAACATGTTGTACCTCAATCTCTGAGACAATGGAATTAACAAAAACTTCAGTATTCGTACCTCTTACATCCATAACAATCCATTATATTATGAGTTCGTTTCAAATAATGATTACGTCCTCTTCGTGGTACTCAAAGTGTTCCCAGAAACTCTTCGCCCGAGCCCATATATACAATACTAGTTTCCAATGCAATATTTTATAAACACAAACTACGATACTCATTGAGCTAGCACAAAACGTCAAACCGAAACGTCAAGCCCCGCGTCAGAGAATCGCACGTAGCTTCATTGTTAAGCCAATTACGTACACAAAAGGCTCAAAATGGAGTTATGGGTGTTTGGCATAAGGTGTTGTAATCCCATAAACTTACAGAATGCCATTCATAATGTAAAAGGATTAAGATTGAGCTGCGATGTTCCCTTGAGAGGTGATAAAGTTTTTGTTAGATAACGCTTTGTGTCCGAACAAGGTTTTAGTGTTGGTGAATTGCAGGGTTATTGGTAAGGCTTAAAGGTTTTAATGTTTAACAGGTTGTTTTGAATGTCAGTAAGGATATAATTCCGTTATATTTGAATCTCAAATATTTTGATTGTAGGCAGCAGGGCTTGGACCCAATATCACGAATTATTCATTTTTAAATTTAGAAGATTCCAGAAGCACGTTCCGCGGCAAATAGTAATTTGGATATTGAGCACAAATGAGTTGTTTCTACATTAACACATTGCCTATTTTAAACACTTTAGTGAGTTACCAAAGTCGTCAGAAACATGTCTCTTATTGTTCTTGCTTAGCCTTTAGCAATTTTAGAATGTTTCAGAATCAAATGCCAATCAAACATAGAATAACATTTTACGTGGTCGATTCTATCTTTCAAAACTTTCATTATCGTCATAATGATACCTATGACTTAAAAATGTGGTCTCTACCTTTCATAATCCTGAACAAAGTCTAAAGAAATTTCTTTTAAAAGTTAAATTGAATTGAAACATGGTATATAATAAAGATTGTAATGCAATGAGTGAAGATTTTATAGTTGTAAGTGTAAAGTATCTTCATAGCGCACTGCCAAAATTATCGTATGAATAAATTATTAATTGGTAGTTTTCAAAACACGGGAATTTGTGAGATATCAATTTGACAAGTAACAAAACGTGCATTTGGCAAATATTTGTGCCAATCTGGCGGGTAGAGATGGCTTTGTGCTTTGATTGGCGCATTGTGGCCGGCCAGCCGCGCCGCATCGCCTGTCACTCCGGACACGGGTTTACATGTAAACAAAGGATTTTTTGATCCGCTGTGACTGCAGTCTTGCTGTCACAAGTGGCAAGTACAGAAAACATTGAAAACTACATTATTTTTTTCGATAAGATTATTTTTGGTTTTTTTTAACAAAAAAATGTGTAAATTGTGCTCTAAACCTAAGTAAAATAATATTATTATGTGTACTAATAGAAAAATTCTAAACAGACGCTATTTTAAACTATAACAAAGAAAAATAGAAAATGTTTCATATGTCACTGCAAAAATCAAAATTTTAATTTCGAAATACAGTTTTAATATTGAACTGACTTACTAAAAAAACTTACATTTGTCACTTACAACGCTTTGCAGCCGGGCCGAGACCGCCTACACTAACTAAAATTATCCAATAGAATCGGATTGAGCTCGGTACAGTGCACTTGAACAGCGAACAATGAGAAGTCAATCATTTTCACATTATAACACAAACGTCCCCGGGTACCTTCTGCTCAAGACAAATTTTTATATTAAAATGATGGATTTGTCAAAAAAGCAAAAGGTTTCTTTTCATACAACGGCGCAGATGTAAATGTGATGTTCTTCAGAATCAAAGGCTGTAATTGTTACTTTTTTGGTTCGAAGATATTTCACACGATGTCCAAATTTTAAACATTGAGACATACCACTGTGGTTCATGTTTATGTGGATCTGACTCTAAATGTGCTGCAGCATATTAAGTAGAAAGAATGTTAATAACTTTCAGTAATCAAAAAAACCTTGCGTATATGCAGTCATAAGACTATATTAAAGAAGAGTACGGTGAGTTTTCTTTGTCAGGCATCTCTCTCGGTCTCGGTCTCCTATCTTAAATCTATAAAGCAATAATTAGCAACAATATATTTTTAACGTTCATTTTGTGTGTGTAGTGTGTTATAATGTATTAGAAGACATGTCATTATGTATGCTTCCATTCTGCCCTTTTTAAAGATCCATATCAAAGCTCATAACATGTCGAACATGTCGATAAATGTCACCCAAGCTACATAGATTAAGATTCTCGAAGACTTTATTAAGAGCAGTTTTTATCGTACACCAAATGTGGGAAACCATTAGCGGCAGAACAATACGCGGAGATAACGCAACAATAGACAAATTATCATTTCCCGATAGCAGTGGGACCAATTACTGAAGATATCGACAGGTGTAACGCTTAGTTCGCACGACGATACTTCGATTACGTCTACCCGGGGGTACGAAATTGATTATAATACCTTGCAATACTCACCTTTAGTAAAATTGTAAGGCTTTTTTATAAAATAAAAAAAAGACTATCAAATCAAAAATTTTATAAAACCAGTGCTATAATGATGAGGCAGCTTATAAAGACATCTAATGTGACATTCAGATACAATACAAATATCTGCGCTTGTTAGATAACAGGGTATAAAATGTGTTGGTACATGTATAAAATTGTATATATTTAAAATTTGTTTTAGTCAACAATGCGAAGATATGAAACAATTAGCCGATAACAATGATTATTTGTCCATAATAGTCAACAATTCACAATCAAATATATTCAAAATCCATTATTTTCTTTACAGCAAATTTATAGATTATATTACATCAAAACACGATGAATAGGGCACAAACAAACTGAAAAAATTTTTTGAAGCCAATAAATAGCAATCACCGGCAAATAAAGCGAAACTCACTTAGCCATTACATAATTGTAGTATCAGCCGCAAAAACAAGAATTGCTAATCATGTGCGCAGTGTGAGTGTGTGTGTACGTGTACTTACAGATATAGCTGTGTTTGTGTGAAATGAGCGGAGTGTATGCTATGTTGTTTCCTGATGCCAATCAACCACCATTGTAACGAGATAATCTTTTGTCATCTTAACTTATATTGAAGCTGGGAAAGTAGACTGCCTCGTTGGTTGAGTGATTGCAAGCGCGACTGCCGATCGGGAGGTCCTCAGTTCAATTCATGGGTCGGGTAATATTGGATTTTTTTTTATTTAGAATTTCTAGTAGTGACTCGAAATCTGAATCTCTGCCCGGTGGCAATGGGCTCACCACCTATTCCATGGGATGTAAACGTAACTGGTGAAACGTGGGATTGTGCTAGACTTCTCTGCCTACCCCTTCGAGGATTACAAACGTAATATTACGCTTTTTTCGTAGCTGTGAAAGTGAATGTGTTTGTTATCGTCTTTTATTGACTATCCCACTATTCTACAATGCTCGTAATATTTCGTTACTTATTTAACACTCGCATGTTATGTTGGTGTTATAGTTCTTATAAAACCTTAAATATGTTAATTGTAATAAATGTACGGTTACTGTTAAGTTGAACTACGGATACACGTATTATATACGAGCCGTCGTACCACTAAACATACCTTTGTACAGTTAGAATATAGTAATTAAAGTATAGAGTTAGAACACATATTTTTTTCCGTACGTCGAGTGACGTACATGACGAGTCAGCAAGGTCCCTCACAGTTAGTATCGCTCGTAATTAATGCGTTCTAAAAAACTGCATAACCTATTATAACGCAGTAAATAATGGCAATTATCGGGACAACGTGGGAGCGACCGTTACCTCGCTGTAGGGTGTATATGATGAAGGATATAACGGGATTATTATTATATCATCACGCTATATTCTTTATGGGGCAGGCAGAGAACACCGAATGCCAAATATCTCTATCCTTACCGACCTGACGCGCTTCTTCTATGTATTATATATGATTTTCTTCATGAATCCACGCCGTCTCGAGGTTTTCTAAATTTCTAGCTTTTCCCATATCAGCCTGTATTTGACCGATTTGGTCAAGATACATAGGTGTGTTTTGTTCTGCCTCAGCACCTGCATTTATCAACATTGGCACTATACTCAAGACATTATTAAGGATAATTCAAGATACCAGAAGGCTCGTCTCTTTCAATATTACTGTCATTACGGCTATTCGTGTCCGTTTCATATTCAAAAGTCTGGCCACGTGTTAACATTGAACGCCGCGACGCAGGAATGAAATCTACGTCCAGACCACCCACATCCAAGATAAATGTATACCATATTTGATGCAACTGTATGCAGTAACAAGCGAACACACGGACACACTTTTTGTCGCGCTCGCTAATTGGTTTCTAGCGTTACTCGGCCAGCGGCGCTCTCCGCGCGGTTTTTGTCCTATTGGATATTCATTACTTTTATATTTTGCTTCACGAGCTGAGCAAACTTGGCTAATGTTGTTATATTGTGTAATATCTTTTAGTGTGAAGTTTTATAAAAATATGAACAAATAAAAATAAGTGAAATAAATCGTTGGATTTTTCAACTGCGACTTTCATATGGTGACTGTCATTGATTTAGATAATTTTGTGGTCGTAATAATATTGTTATGATAATACCGCACGGCTCAGGTAAGAGAATTTAACCAATTACATGTATGTCACTTCTTATAAGAATGGTTTTGATAAACCAGCCATAAACAGACATTTAATGGTACAGTCCAAATATGTGTAAAGTAGAATATATTTTTACTAAGTGAACAGAATAGCAAACGAGCAGCCAGGAATAGCTGCTGTCGCCCAAAGTCTTCTGCAACCGACGTCGGATAGGACTGTTACTGTTAGACATAATGATTCTACTATTTTGCCATCTACAGTATCATTCGTAATTAACGACACCCGTAGCTATTTGAAATTTGCATTTCGTTCTGTACCTTGTACTGTTGAAGAATTCGAAGTATTCCTCACAGCTCTCGCAAAGGGAGACCGACGTTCGAACCATTTGTATACTAAATACACTTAACGAGTGATGTGACTCACGGGCGGGTTTTATCGATAAAAATCCGGATCAAATGAAGTATTCAGTGTAAAGTGCCGGCTTGTTGACAGAGACGCAATCAATAAATCACTTGCAACAATAACAGATTCAATGTGTCTTGATTGTGCCTCTTGAGAATGCTTTATGCCAACCACTAGTGATGTGACCGGCAATTAACGATAAAATATTTTTTGGCGTTGTTAATACGTATGCAACTTCTAAATTACAAGTTTTGAACGCTTTAACTTCATTAACATGATTATTGATTTTCTTATTTGAATTGTTGACTCTCCTAAGGTATACTATACTAAGATCCACACATTAAACACTTTTTTCCAAAAACGCAGTCTGGTGTTAAGATAACATTAACATAATTATTTATAATAATTATTACAAATTACTTGTTAAATTTCAACTATATATTTAATTAGATCAACCTAAATATAAAACATGTGTTATATTCATTTTCTTGAATACCTGTAACATTTGGAAGCTCTAATAAGAATAAGAATGTTCATCAACCTGTTTTGGTGCACTGCTAGCTGTGATCATATGAATCTGTGGGCCCCCAAGAGTAGAAAAATAATAATTATAACTAACAATACTTGGCCGGGTGTAGCAGAGCCGACAAGCGCCATTAAGCAAAATAGATTCATAAAGAAACCATTACTAGTTTCTGTAACTGCGGAGGCGATATATAAATCATTTGTGGAAATGGATGATACAGTGGAACAAAAAGCGTGACATATCACGCAACACTGCGTTTCAGTTGTCGATCAAAGTAAAAGCAAGTGTTACACGAGACTTCCATTACTGCTGCAGCGAGCGACGCCAGTTAATTAGTCGTATTGTTGTGATGAGTGATCTAATTGTTTGTAGGTCATTAATTTGATTTATTGTGCTCTACAACAATAAATTTCTTGGGAAATCATGAAAATAGAAACTTCGCTCCAATAATAACATTACTCACATACTTATTTCTATTACTTACTATACACGCTATTATTTAGCGATTTTTTTCTTTAAATGTTACACGGTTTGAAGCGCGCTTGTATTTTATTGTGTATTTTTTTCATAAATGGCCGCTACGGGCGAGATTGCAGGGTTAGGGATTGTATGTACTTTTAGTCCAGTTAGTATTCGGTATGATTTAGACTATTATTCACTTGTTGTTAATTAGTAACCGGAGTGCTAGAGTTACAGCAAAATTAGTAAAATTTGATCCGTTAGTAATAGCTACTATCTATTCTACTCAAATTTAGTCACAGACTCATTGCTATTCCTCCTATTATATATGTTAGACAAGTCAGATGTTATAAGATGGTAGAAAGGAAAAAAGTACTTGGAATACATCTTAGCCAAAATAGTGATATATATTTGAGGTAAAACATCGATATTCGACCAGCAAGTGGCCTAGCCCTCACGAAACATCACTAATAGAGCACTAAGCATTGGTGGTCCGGCGATGCTTTGATAGAAAACGCCGAATCATGGCACGCGATTCAAACTGATGATGATATGCCTCTTATGCTCATATATCAACTTATTATGCTCCTTCAAAACACAGTACTTCCCTATTACGAGAGACATAAAGTTCAATTTGGCTTAGCACTTAGTTCTTCGATGGTCGGTGTTCATGTTGAGATTATAAATCGGTGTCTATTAAACTGTTATTATCTACCCATTGATGAGTGGTTAATAAAATATTGTCAGGTTAATGCTCCGGTGTGTAATGTGGCCATTTCTGTATGAAGCAAGTATCGGTGCCCAAGCCACACGTCGACCGACACCAGGCCTCGAACGTAGACATTCTAAAGTTCATGTGATTGAATATTGTGATTTAATTATCTTTCATTGACGATAAATAATGATACAAAAATGAAAGAATGAGTTATGATAGGAAGGATGAGAGGGAATAATTAAACATTATACTCAAAAATATTAAAATGTCAATGATTTGTACAGTTCTTAATTACTTTATGTATAGAAAACCTTAATAAAATAGTAAAACTGGGCAAACAATTGGAAATACTTGTTATGAATTGTAATTCTTATGCGGAACGATCTACTGAATTTAAAATAAATCTTCAATACTGTCGTCTTGCACCATATGTAAATATGCAGAAAAAACATAAAATAGAAAGCGAAGAATCATTAAATGCTGAAATTTTAATTAATACAAACAAACAAGAAGTCATGCTCTTAAGCAAAGAAAATAACAAAAATTCAAACGGTGAAACCTTGGAACATTCTATAAAAAAAGATGTCGGTGGAACGTTACTCAGATAGTTTCGATAGCGAATAAATATGCAATAAAACTGTTAATTTATTTGAATTTAACTGTTTTGTTACTTCATATGCATAAGTTTTTTATTTAAAGTGTTCTTAGTTTAGTTTGATTTTAATAAAACCTACATATTTCGTTCAGTTTTTTCTTAATGTTCGATTTAAACCCCATTTAGCGAGAAAAGTGAAACGTAAATAATTTATACATAACGCGTTATACGGGAATACTCCTGCGACGTGTGTTCCTATAACGCGATACCGATCTACCGTGCTATAGGGGGGATTACTGCATGTATATGTTACAAAAACAATAGATACGATATATCGTATGCAATGTATAAATTCCGAAATCTATGTAGTTATTGGTTTTTGATGAAAATGTCTATTTATTTTCGACAACTATAATAATTTATCTTTCAAAAAAATATTCTTTTAGGTAAAATGTAATACCTACTTATATTTAGAAAATGTGTGTTTTGGTTAGTCACCTTGGCGATGCTACCGCTACAGCGCAACTAAAGTGCTGCAGCTGGCCGAAAACAGCACAGCAGGCACATTGTATTATATTAAGTTGACTGTAATATAAACATAGGCTTAACCTGGGTGAAAAGTTAACCCGCGTCCCGGACAAGGCAGTCAGAGACAAGCATCCATAATCAACACAGCATTCAATAAAAGAACAAAACAAACGAGTCACGAAATCTTTCAAGTCAGTTTTTAAGGATACGCCAAGTAAATGACAGTAGCGGAAAGTGACATATGCAATGGAACTTACCTCAGTAGCTCAGCGCTTGGTGTTGGCGGTAGATTGTTATATTATTAGTATTTATTACGTAAATAAACGTATAGCTCTTATACTACATTAGCGGGCTGTGCCCCGGGGCGCTAAAATTGCGCTCGAATTGGCCGCCTGCTGGCTGAAATCACTAGCACATTAACTTTATCGCCTTCATATCTGCCGGAGGGTAATTTGCGATAATAGAAATAAAACAATAAAAATTATCAATGTTTACATAAAACTTTATGTCATGACTCTGGTATCACCTTACATCTGGGTATATGTAACTTATTTTCCTGTGTAGTAAATACTTGATTTCAACTGAATTACCTGAGTCGAACTGAGGTATTACGTAAAAATGCCTCAAGGCCTGAGATTCAAATAATGGAGAGACCAAATTCCCGAGCTACCGAAGGTACCTCTCAAAGATTGACTAATTGTTGACACGATGGACCTAGTCATGATCCTTATTGAAAAAGGATACAAAATAGAAGGAGATACTTCAGATTAAGAATTTGTGTAACCGGTCTATTACAGTTTGAAAAGTGTGGTGAATTAGCAAAATGGGACATGAGGCATTCCACTTAACTTGTTAAGGGAAGAATACACATTGTTCATCTCACATAGTTAAAGTTCCTATTTGAAATTCAATTGGGCCCCATTAATAATAAATTAGCAACCATAGTCGACATTTACATTTCAGCCGCTCCACTTGGGTTTGGGTTCTATTCCCGTCATATACAAATGACATTTGACTTAGCAAAGTTATATGCTCTTTTTAGCTTAAATATCAGTTCCTGTAACAGATAAATAAAACCACATAAAATTACACAACTTAAAATTTAAGTTTGCCAATCCGCACTTGGCCAGTGTGGTAAACTATGGCTTTCTTTATCTGTAAAAAAAATCGGTGTTGCCATAGTTCAACTTACACGATTACGAAACAATTGTCTTTTAGGGGTTGCTAAAAAATAAAAATATTGAACTAGTTCTCTGTACATTGATGTCTATTCTATTACCACTTCAACAATACCCATTTTTATTAATGGGTGATTTATTACTCGTTTTCATATTATGGTCACATTTTAGAAACACGTAGGATCTCGACCCCCATTTTGAATGTAAAAGGCCAATAAATTTAAATCCTCTGCACAGTGGACGGTGTACGTTTTTTCTTATTGGGGAATCGTAAAAATTCCTAGCATTCCCACTTACGAGGCATTTTGAATCAATATACAAAAAGGAACAGGCTGAATGCGAGAGCAAATGAAGTTATAACAATGGATACCACTTTTTGATGTTGAAAGGACTAAAGTACCATAAAATGTTAAAGTATTTTTCACTCTACGTCTTCAGGAATTAGGATTAAAATTAAATGATGTCAATATTGCTAATAGATGAAATAAGATTACATGCCACATTTTCTACATTTCGAATGTTACATTTTGATATAATTACGCAATCAAACACAAGCATTTCGTATCTCGAAAAGTGCTAAAAGGCGAGGACTATGTATATGCTTTATTAAATATTCTCCGTGTGTTTATAAATTGATTTGTACTGTATTGCAATATTAATATCATCATCAACATCATCTGGCTATTCCCGTCCACTGCTGAGCACAGGCTTTCCAATAGCACGAAATGGCAATATAGTAAAGTTTAATTATATGTTAGTAAAAGCATGTATCAACGAAGCCGAGCGTGAAGTAAGTACATAACACAAGAGCGCCCAGCGGGGCCATCATTCCCAGTGGCGGTCCTAAAATACTTAATAGGGCGATAATTGCGCGGCTGTTACCCCCCTGTCTCCCCGTCTCGAGTCCCCACGGGCGGTCCGGGGGAGTCGGGGATGTTGCGTACCTACACACATATCCCAAGTGTAATAAACACAGTTGTCGCGGTGTGGGTAGATTTACAAATAGTTTTATCACTGTTTCAACTAGAGTTACAAGTACCGTAATATTTAAATTTTAATCGCTTGAAAAATTATTTGTATCTCGTTAGTCGAGTCCATTTACCTTTTGGTTCGTTCGATTTAATTTTCTACAACTACCTTGAGTGCGATATTGCGATCAAACGGTCGTCAGATAACTTGTGAACTGTATTACTTACTAAATAAATTTAGTCAAGGCGGAAATCACAATGAACTTGTTTAGGGCAATATTAAAACATCATGATAACCCTACGAAATTCTCCTACACATATAATCTGGCCCAATAAATCACCTATTTAACTAGTTTTAACACTCTACAATCTGAAGGTGAGTAATATGATTGTAGGACTACCTTCTTTTCACCACGTCTCCACCTATAACTGCGCTTAATCACCAGTATTTGTTTTAATTTGAAGAAAGCGGGGGCAGGCACACACTAATACTTCTGTCATTCAGTCAGGGCCGTTAAATGTACAGTAGTCTGCAGGTCTCTGCTGCCATGAAATAAAAATACTGTCTGAGTAATCTCTTGCAGGTGTATGCCAAGAGTATAACATAAAGCGAAGTAAGTTTTTTAAATCTTGATATAGAGAATTAGCCTATGAACACATCAGGAACCTAATTCTAGTATTTGTTGACACCTTTTGATCTGTTTAGGTACCGGTTACCTGCATTTAGCTGTAGAACCAAAGATGTTCTGTTTCGCGAAATGTACACTACATATAGATTTAAATGACGATAAGGTAGATTTTGACGATCAATAATTTTTCTTGTGAAAAGAATCATAAGAATTGGACAGTTACACGACAGTTCAAGTTTTGTGTCAACTAACAACTAACTAACCACGCAGAGTAAACAAACCGCCTCATGGCGGGCGAGCGGTGGCTCTGTTGTTATATTGTGAAAATTCATTAGGAACTTCGCGGCGGAGATTGCTTAATTTTCTTAAATATTAACTTGTAGGGGCTGCTTTTAATTAATATCGACAAAATAGTCGCGACCACCGCGAGCTCTCTGATAAACTTTTAGAGATGCGCCTCTTGATTATTTTTAACGATAAATTCAAATAAAAAAATGTTACACAGAAAATTGTGAAATATAATATGTAGTCACGCTAGGCCTCCAACGCGGTAATGAGACGGAACAGAATGCCATATCTTTCTATTTCTGCAGACTTCGCGCGCTTCTTCTACATTCGTTATGGAAATAAAACGGTATATATTGGTAATATCAAAACAAGGATTTTTTAAATATACTGTTTAAAATATGTCATTTTTTACCTGATATTCCTGATAGCACTGTGGTTCTACCTACCATCCCGCAAAAAGTATTACATATTTCTCCACAGAGATGAATTGGAATTCTTGTGTTAGCGTTTCTGCCTACCGCACAGTACATCATTTTTTTGTATTCTACTTAATAAATCCGACAATGAAATATTTGTAAAAACATAGTTCATTATTTTAACATTATCATTACAATGCGTCGTTAACATTCGTACAGTCCGCAGCGCGAGGACAATTGGCGCTGAAGCTTAAACCACAAAAATGAAATTGTCATCGACGTCAATTTACATCACTAAGAATATTAATTTCAAAATTGGTTTAAATAGGTATTACGGCGCTTGTTAGGCCGGGTCCAAAATGAACTCATTAAAACTATAAAAGCGGCGGTAATTAAGGCCACAGCCCTCGCTGTCTCCCCTTTCCGACCCCTAGGGGGCAGGGTTTGGGGACGCTACCCCCTTTTACTGTTCGAACACAGACATAAGGTAACTATAAGGGACATCATACTTTAGGCAGTTTTATTTTACTGTACACAATGGAACCTTCTGACCAACTTCCACCGTTCCCAGAGTCACCACGGCTAGGTACATCATCTATTTTGACAGCTAAAACTTGTAGTCCAAAGCTTTTAGAGATGATCTTCGAATTGACTGATCTATTACAGACCTTCAATTATTTGAAGATATGATATGTACATATGTTTACGTTCTGTGCCGCAGAATAGATCCAGGTTGCTGAATCACCCGCTTACCAGTTTTGTTGCAAACTTTTCTTATATCAATTTGCTAAACATGGCTCTCTAGCTGAGAGGCCTACGGGGTTCTGGAGGATTCATCAGGGATAAGATATTTATTACGGAATCGGTTTTTATAAGGCTTTATTTAACAAAAATAATATTTATTGCCAAGTAAAAAAAAAAAACAAAAAATAATAATTTACAATAATTTATACCTTACAAACTGAATATAGTCAATAGAGGACACGGGAACATAATCCAAGTTTGTTTATTCCAGTCCATATTTGTGACAACAAGTTATCTCCAGATCGTCCAGGTCACCCCTACGTTTGTATCCGTGCTAGGCTTTAT
>DWJK01000695.1:0-20324 GCA_018248815.1 Croniades pieria auraria
ATTTGGATGCGACGAGCTGAAGATCGAGGTCAGTGGCATGGTACCTATTGAAAAGGCCTATGTCCAGCAGTGGACGGAAATTAATGATGATGATGATGATGGCATCGCGAGGAATCCTGTACATTTCAAAATTCTCCGAAACGTTCCCTAAGATACAAGTAGTCTGCCAAGCACTTGGCTGGTGTGGCAGATTATTCCCTAAACCCATCTTATTCTGAACGAAAACCCGTGGCCAGCAATCGAATTATGAAACGGGTTGGTGACAGTAATAAGGATAATGATGATGATAATACTCATGACTAATCGCCGATCGCTAATCCATGGGTGATAAGACAAGTAGGAAATTTTACGTAATTTTAAATTTTAAACGCAGTAATTTGGACGTCAACTGAGTCCGACAACACCACACGCGTCCCCCGTGTTTCGGAGCGCCGCTGGCATTTACAAGTGTACACTGAATAGCTATCGGTTGTCACCGGCGTCCCTCGACACGCCTACTACCCAGCACCCACTCTTACAATGACAGTTGATCTCGATGACGGAACGGACTAAGCCGGTCTCGGGTTCGTTCCATCATTTAAATTGCGAACCTTGAATTAACATCCAGCTGCTGATTACACGAAGTCGGCCACCACGCACGACGTACCTGAACCGAAGCCGTTCAAACGTTTAAAATAACAGCTGAACAATAAATATTTCGTAACCTCGAAGCTGGTTGTTTGAACTTGTTCCTCCACCTGTTCCGCACTGATTCAATGTCAGACTTTTGAGAGTTATCAGATGGCAATATGCTAATTGGGTAAACGTCATTTGTATACTAACGCGCGGCTATCTAAATGTTGGTTCCAAATGAAAACTGCAAAATGTTTCCGACTTTTATATTTAGTCATCAATGTGTAACGTTTGTTGTTATATTACAAAACATCAGGGGGACTTTTATATCCGATTAATGTAGGTACCACGTTGGATACAGAGAATTGGACATATAGTTGTCAGTAGACAGCCATTCAATGTAAAATAAGTCATGAGAGCAGTCAGAAGTAGATACATTACGAATATTGGAACATCTCTAACTTACATTAATTTCGCTTATCCTGACATCATTTTCATCGAAATATGTTTCGGAATAAAGAACATTTTATACTTTAAAGAACTTCATTGTTTTTATTATCCTCAAAATCCTGCTGTAACTCTAGATAGTAAACGCCTCATCACGGCCCCTCACCAGTATTAGCGATCAGCGCTATTAGCGATTCATCAATTAATTCCTGTTCTTTAGAAAGCACGTCAACAACCAACCCCTATTAGAAGTAATAACAGCAGGAGACCAGCGAGGACGTGAGCTCTAAATCTTCCAAAATACTAAGCTCCTGATCACACCTGCTCACGTTCGTTCAAGCTCGATCAATAGATAAAAATACTGTTGAAGCTATGACGTAGTAGGTGTGCTGCGCGACAGGTGGCGCTGTGATACCTTACCTACTATCGGATTTATGTTTACCGTTCATTAACACTTCGTAATGGTTTGTTTTCAATCGAAATATTGCGGAGTTCATTATGATTGTATGTATATTTTAAGACAACTATAACAAATATATTACCAAGATATTCGTACTCGTGAGTGAAAAGATCGGACTACCCTCACTTAGGTCATCGTAGAATCTTTACATGTTACATCGTCAACAACTTGATATCGTATAGGTACTTCCTCGCACCTCGAAGGTCCCACTACACATTTTAACAAGAATTAGACAGCCGTAAAGGGGGATTCGATGCTTAGCACTCCCACATGCCCCGAATTCCTCCCCGGCGAACATTAGCGTTTATCTTTTAAATTAATTTTAATGATATTAAAGAAAGATAACCTGAACTAAACATGCAATAGGTTCGAACAACGTAACCACACAGTTTGTACTTCTCGTCATATTCCTTTTTTACTGCTATGCATAAGGAACAGGGGATTCGGAACATGAAGCGTTTAAATACAATCGACGACACTCACAGTCGGCCGCCGCATCAGCGCCGGTTAGCTAGCTACACGGGCGAGGGTGGAATTCCCTACGGATTTAGATACCTACTTAATTATTGTTTATTCAGATTATAATTATCTATCATTATAATTATACAAATTCATTGATTGTAATTTCGACTATTTATTACGGGTATTATTTAATTTTAGTCCTGGTAGGAATTTTTTATTTTTTCTAAAGCCATTCGCTAATAACAATACAACTACCGTTTTGCCTGTTACGAGTCAAGAGTTCCAATAAATCAGAACATCTGCCGGAGTCGCAAACTAAACCACACATGGAATTCGGATGAATGTAGATTTCAAAGTTGGATATAACGGGTTTCAAATTGAACGTATGACAGACAGACATACCTACCTACATTTGGCGTTCTAATTCAGTCCCGAAGGAAAACAGCACATCTGTGTCTGATCCCAGGAAGAACTCCACTCATATACCCTATCCCATTTCATTTGTGATAAGATATCATTAGGGAACGTGCACATCTAATGTTTCTACAGCAGTAAATTAAAAACTCGTAAAAGAACAATTCCATTAGATCACCTCGTAGTGAAATTTTTTTAAACACACATTTCAGGCATCGGTGTGGTTGAAACTGTACTGAAAATACAGGTACCAGCTGTGATCTGATTGTCTTAATATATGGCCAGCGTCACTCACATCTGTGTCGCCAACGTCGGCCAATGTTTGACGATATGAAGGAATCATTTAATAATTTTGAATTTTGTGGAATAGTTGCACCCATTGCAAATGGTAAACTAGATATAGGTACATCTACCTATTTATTAAACATATATGTACTGAACATATATTGACTTCTTTGAAATAAAAAGTATCCATCTCTTAGATACGAATTGTTAATATAATGATCGAAACAGTAGGAAATATCAGCACGTAACATGTAGCTACGCGGGCGTACGGTTACTGCACAATACCAATAACAGCTATTTCAGAGCACTGCGTAGTGCACGCGCTTTTGAAACATTCCTAAGTATACCATGTTCGTTCTACAATATGGAGTTATGACAAATCAAAATAATTTGAAATGATTCAGTTCGTTCGATGATCGTCGTAGGCGGCTCACTATGAGACTGCAGATAATATTTCAGCATTGATATAACAGAACGGGGCATCAAACGTTACCGGGCGGATGTTGACCAGCGATTCTTTCATTCATTGCAGGTTACAGTTTTACATTAAAGAAACATGTCTCCTACAGTTGAGGGAAGAAACAGGCTCTCGTGCTGCGAAGAGGAACCTGTCAATTATAAACTGAACATTACAAAAGAACTTGCAAATAAATACGAATCAACAAACAAACGCGTAAATATTTCTGAAATACTGCACGACTGCAGGTTTAACAGATTGTATCGAGCTTCAGTTGTCAATTTTGTATGATATGATTATTATTGTAACGCACCCTGTACATTAATGTTCAGTTTATGTATTAGCACACGTTCGAAAATAATATTTGACAGAAACTACAGTGTTTTTTACTAGGCTTACGCCAAAGGTGAGGAGATTTACGAAAAGTTCTATAAATTTCCGCTACTTCATTAAAAGAAAATATTCTTATAAGAAAATGTGCTTAGGAGTAAGACTATATCCAGTACTGTACCTAAATGCACTTACCTTCATTTGCGTTATCATTGTTCCTCTCGCCTGCTGAGACATCAGTGAAAAAAAGACGAAAACGAACGTTTAAAATATGTTAGAAAATAATAAAAAAAACAACTAAACATTAACTCGTCCGTTCGTCCTATCACAACAATTCTTTGGCATTATACTCGCACAGTCCTTGCAGTCACCAGTAGTAAGAAAAAAAAAATATAACACACAAACGGAACACTGAACAAAAATGAAAATGGTCCAACACAAATAAGTCGGGGTAAGAATAGTTCGCGATCGTGCACGATACGGGAGCGCGACACACGTCCGACTAGCGCGCGGTGCCGACACACAATGCTGGCAGATCGAAACTCGCCGACAATACGCGCACGCTACAATGACCACCGCCCCGCGCCGCGCGAGCGACAGGGACGCACCGAGCCGATGTCACTGCCCTACGAACAATGCCGTCCTTCGAGCGCGCACGCCTGCCTCACAGCCGCGCTGGGCCTGTCCAGGGCATACGTGAACAATTAGCTAAATTTGCGATAGTCATTATAAATATCGGACGCTGCCAGAACTGAAGATGCGTTTCGTAGCGATTGTCTATGCGGAATAACAGCGCGGAATCTATACAAAGCGGTGCGGCCGTCCTCTTCTAGCGGAGGATATTGTGTGCGTGGTCGCGCGTCGCTCCCTCTCGCTCGGCCGCGCGCGGCGACTAGGCGACGTCCGTCCCGTTCTAGGCCCCGCCCAGGCGAGCGTCTCTGAGTGTGTCGCGCGGCGCAGTGTGCGTGCCGCGCGAAACAGACGCGCATTGTGGAAACTCGCACACCACAATGAGCCAGGTGGGAGTGCGATCTACGAGGGCGTTTAAAAAGTCGATACAATCGCCGTTACAGCCGTGTTCGTGAAGAAAATTTTCTTTATTCCGAAGCCGCCGGAGCCGCGAGCACGCTGGGCGTGCTGCCATTGTCGGGCGTGGCTAAAGGAAAACGGTCTATTGTGTGCGAGCCGGGTAGCGATTGGCGCGGCCTATTGTTGTCGCTACAACGGACTTTCCCATCGGAGCGACTCTCGGCGAAATACGATCCCACCGACCAAATATTTTTAGACGCTCTATAGACATTTGCATATCGCACACAAAAAACCGTCCATTATTGTCTGAAAGAATGCATTATCTACACCACGGCGTGTACGAGCTCGGACAGGTTTTCGGCGATTCACCCATAACAACAAATACGCTGAACCCTTGATTTGTATAAATGTGAGCAATTTTATTTTCACAACTGCATAAAGGGCGGAAGACCTTACCGCTCTGTAGCACAGGCGTACTGAAAACAATATACCAGTGATAGCAACAACATGATGCGGAGATGAGTCCACCTGTCTCTGCTCATCGACACTACTAAGCACGCTCTGCCGCTTGCATTACTTCTTTGCTGTAGATCGTATCTACGTTAAAGTAGATACATCGGTAGAGATAGACAATATATCTCCGAAACTTTCCTCGAGCGCCACCCTTGGTTCTAGAAATTTCTCGAACTCTCGTAGGTAAATGAAATCATATAACGTTATGTTCGAGAAGTTATGAACCATTGTTATCAACGTGCGTAATCAATTAGGTATTTTTTTCATAGTTACGAATGAGTGGATTGTAATAGGTTTAACATAATTATGTACATATGGAGATAGGTATTTAAAACCTGTTAACACGTACGGTATAGGTAGATAGAGCGCAATGACCTCATGCAGCAGAATATTAAACGGACATAAACAGAGTTATCGTGTTTCTGGTTTCGTACCTGCTAGGAGAAGCTTATTTTGGATGTAATATCTATGAATAATATCTGTTGACATAATGAAGACTACTATTTTTTGTTTGTAGAGTAGGTATCCGATATTGTCGTACTAACTGTTACAGGTGGCTACTTGATTTAAATACGACAGCGGTTCTATTACAGGGCGAACCTTCATATAATTTAACAGTATAAGGACTTAGTATAAAATGTATAAGGGCCCTCAACAAACAAGAAGCTGAATAAAATATTTCTGTATTTAGTATGTAGTTCTTTAATAGCTCAAGGGTCCTTAAGGAAAGTTATACAAGATTCCATCAGGACTAGCCTAATTTTAGAAGTAGTAAGAAGTGTGCTGATAACGTTGACACAGTTATGGACGCCACAGACAGTAAAGACCACAAAGGACTGAGGCCGCCTCCTAGCTAAGGGTAGCAGGGGGAGGGGGACGGAACGGGAAGCCGAGCATCATTGTAGAGGTTTCAGAGAAAATTGCTTTTTGTCTCACGTGTGTTAATAACTCACTATACATATACAATTTTTAAACTGTATCGACGCATGATCTCAAAGCTCTACCTATATTGAGTAGGTGTTACGCATACATACCTACGTACATATGTATATTGAGAAAGATATTAAGGCTGTATGTAAACATGTGCCTAAGCAAGTGTTTGTGCTTTCTCATAGTATAATATACGAACGTTATTTTACCTATTCTTTCGTAAAATCATTTGCCATCAACGGGGAATGAACCTAGAGCTGAAAGCACTAGGAGCATTAATCTTTAGATTTAGTCAATGCAATTGTGTTTATATCTGGCGTGATGTTACCTTTTTTTGTATAACAGATGTAATTAGGTCATACATATATAGATGTTTATTTATATATATATACACACACAACACATATATGTATTTATAGGTAGCTAGTTGCAACTTTGGATTTGAAAACACTAGTTTTTAAATACCTTAACGTGAAAGATAAAGCCTATTTTTAGACTATTTAGCCTATTCATACCAAGTGTCAACAGGTTGATCATGAAAGTATGATCATGAAGGTATGGTGTAAGCACCGTAATATGACCCACATGCCAAAGCATCTGGGGCCCTTTCCCCCAAGGGGGCGAGCTCCTAGCTCGAAGTCGGCTTCCCTGTAAATTGCTTTTTGTGTAACGTTCTATTGAAGTGTACCTACTTAGATACTTACCTATTGAAAGTCTTCCGAGCTGCCTAGAATGTACGTCGTATATTTAGTATACCTAAATACGAATATTATTGCTTATACAAAGCAAATATTTTACCCATTTTAATATTTGGCCTGGCAAAAGGACAGACGGAACAACTGCTGCTAAGTCACCGTCGCCAATGCACATTTGCAACACCCGAGGAGTGCCCAATGCTTTCCGGGCTTTGAAGGAGAGCTTTCTTTGCGTTTTTCTTGAACAACCTAACGTCATAGTGCTCTGCGAAAGCCTCAGATGGAAGCTCATTCCACATTTTATACGTGCGCACTTTACACATTCTAAACGAGCCTTAATAATAGCAGAAGTAGACGTAACGAGTTTGTAGAAGTCGATGATCGAATATATAAATATTAATATTAGGTAAATGCCCCTGAATGAGCTTTACATACAATTTATTTGTATATACGATGTGCAAAATGCCTTAAACCAGTCACAAGATCGTTAACTTTTGGTACTGCTGCTTATCAGCGAATGTAGCGGTGGATTTCTCGCAAGAAAACCCAACTAATATTTAAAACCTTTTACGTTTTTACGACTATTTGTTAAGATTACTATATTATTAAGATAATAGTACCAAGCCAACACATGGGTACCCTGCATAAGCGTACATTTCAAACGTAATAACGGAAAGTAAACAAAAATATCCAATCCGAAGTTATAATTACAAAACATACACCCGCAAGACTTCCGAAATCCTCCCCATCGCCTACCTCTCAGGTAGCACCCCCTTTGTCTTTAATACAGACGCAATATCAGATAGAAATGCCACCAAAAGATGACCCATAATGTTAGGTAGAAATCACCTTTTGTTCACTGTTAATTAGGTTATACTGGACTAAGACTGATTATGTGTCACACGTTAAATTCTCCTGTGATGCATGTGTCATTTCTATTGATTATATATTCTGTGTTCGTAATGAAGATTATCGGAGTGGAGCCAGCGCCACCGATGCCGCCCGCCAATTACTTGATTGGTTTCCATCGGTTTTGTTTGCGGACCCTTATTCCTGCAGCTTCCTCAGAGCTCGCCGCTAGATTGTAAGATGTTTGATCATTGAATGGAAGTTTAGAGGTGAAATTAATAATGGAGTATGTACATACTTATAGAGGTGAATGACGTCCGATGAACAATACCATCCTTATTTGTTTAATGAGAAACTCAAGCAAACGTTTGATGATGTTTGAATAGGGTGA
The DNA here is from genome assembly GCA_018248815.1 of Croniades pieria auraria. Classification (NCBI taxonomy): domain Eukaryota; kingdom Metazoa; phylum Arthropoda; class Insecta; order Lepidoptera; family Hesperiidae; genus Croniades; species Croniades pieria. Next base: position 7,875 of record DWJK01000695.1, read on the forward strand.
AACTGGGGTGGAACTGAACGGTTTCTTGTGAAGTCAACCTGGACACCCGGCCGGGGCTTGACTGCGCAAGGAACTATATCTAGGCTAAAACTTGGTGCGCAACGAGCAGTCGTCAACACTAATACATTTACAAGTCTATAAGGTGACAGTGGGTGAGTTAAGGATCCACAGTGAATTAACGGACGACTCTCACAGCATGGCTGTCTTGATATTGTTATGATAAAGGCATTCCAGTTTAGTTCTTAGTGGTAGCGTCATCTGCTCGCTTATAACTTACCATTTTCAGTTACATCCTGACCTATAATAGTTTAACAAAATGAAGTTAACTCTTTCAATTTTAATGCCAATATTTCAGTGTTCTGGACAGTGCGATAGTTCACTTTTCTATGCTACTTTTCTTCTATTCCATCCTTTCAAGCCAGGAATTTTAGCTCCAGCTGGGCTCGAAGTTCAACATACTCTTGCGGTATCCATTAGCAATAACATCAGTCGGTAACTGGGCTACGTCGAGTGTTAGCTTTTCCACAATCTCGACTTTAGAGCGAAATCAAACCTGGCAGTATTCACAGATTGCTCATAGGAAACAACCGAGGCTTTATGTGAGCATATCAGCAATAGATAGAACATACAAGCTGAAGGACGGAAAAAATGGAGTCAGTTACCACATGAGTAGTCAGTCACCTGTCAACGCCTTTCGGTGCTCAACTGTACAGAAGTTATTCCACGCGCCACGACGTGTGAACCAACAGCGGCTTGCAGAACGTATAGGTAACTACACAACATCTACATCGTCATAGCATTTCAAGTATAGCTCGTGTTGTGACTGTAACCGGCAAGAAGAATACTTTCAGAAGTTCTAGGAAACATAAGCTAATATCACTGTCAATAATACATATTCTAGTAATGTATGTGCTCTCATAATTATTGAATATAAGATAAACGTAACATCACGCCTGTAATCCACGAAGGGGTAGGCAGAGGAGTGTAGTAGGCTCCCACGTTTCACCAGCTACGTTCACGTCCCATGGAATAGGTAGTGAACCTATTGCCATACAGATATGTAGAGTATAAGATTCTTTTTTTTAAGGACTTAATTTTCTTGGTTTTTGTAGATTACCTACAAGACATGGATACGAGATAAGCATATCTCAGTCTCCGGTATCTGCATTCCAGGATCTCGAGCGGCTTCCACAGACTATTTAATAATGTCATTAAAACGATATCGATCTGTTCTTCAGCGTATAATATTACAAGCAGACCAATAAAAACATTTCTCGAGCTTCAACACGGAGCCGTCGGCTGTATCTTGAAATTAAGATCGCCAGATGAAGCTATTATTTGTTGAGATGTTGTTTTAACTGAAAATGTTGTGCACCCACAATGTCTTGTTATATTCGACAGTTGGGTTCACATTTTCAAGGAACGTGTATCAAGTACGTAAACAGGTCGCGGTTACAACAAAATGTTAGATAATGGAATACGATCGACACAACTAAGAAAGCGGCGAGCGATCGATTTTATCTAGAATCTTCCGTCGATTATAGAACCGAGTATAAAATCGAATGGGTGATTGTCTCATTAGGTAAAAAAGGCAAAGGAAAGTCCCGGAGACGGAAATGCCACAATGAGCGCGGATCGGAGGCGACGCGGCGTTCGATCTTTAAATAGCGACACGGCTCGCTAAGTGACGCCAATTAGCTGCGCGCCCTCTGCCGTCCAGCAGCCGCTGCTGCTGCGCTTTTTATCTGTTGTTGTCTCACTGGCCACTTGCTGATCGCACTATAAGTATACTTCATATAATACCCTTTGTATAAAAAATGCAAAGTGGTTAAAAATATTGTAAAAAGGAGAGTCGGCTTCAGTTTTTTAAATTATTGCTGAATGTATAGCGGCATGTAACTATGTAGTTGTCTGCTGTCTAGGTACATTAACGAAATTAAAACCCGCAAGTGAGACTGCATAGAAAATCACGAACTATAATCGACTGAAACGTTTAATGTTGAGTTGCATGTGTTTTTAAGGATCGTTACTCGTATGTCAAGCACGGCACGCTCCTTGTTACATGTTTACTAACTAATATTTTCAAACACCTATAGTTGTAGTGAAACGAGACAAATGCAGTGTACGATGTTCAAACGAATAATTACAGAATCATGTACCATAGTAACGAAAGCTCTTATAAACTGTTATTGCGACGAAACATGCGCGGTATATTAAATATCGCGGGGATCAAACATCTTTATACCGGGAGCGTCTCCATTTAATCGTAATTACTCGCAAACTTGGAGATTGTTCCTTCATATCTCGGGTTCAATACAACCCCTCAACCCTTCCGAGATAACGGGTTCATTTCACCCTCCCCTCGTTCATAACCCACACAAACTAACTTCGTTTTGATGGTGTCTTGAAACATCGTTGTTTAGAGACTTGTTAGATAAAGAGCGGGAGGCGAGAATAGTTATTTGGTTTTAATAATACATACTTTGTTACATTTAAAAACAACGTCACCATCATCATCCGAATGTTGTTTAATGCAGCACGGAGTATAAGTCAGTCTATTTCGTATTTCCCTACAAAACATTCATAAACTGTTTCTATACAACGTTAAACAAATGACTAAAATGAAAACGCAAATCAATATAATTCAACAAAATCTAGGTAATGATTAGTTCATTAAGTTTATTTGTATTTTTTTGTAAAATTTTAAATCGCAAATACTCTACCCGATGACGCTACGACAAGTCACTCAAGGAAATTTCATATGGACTACTAAACGAAAGCGAGTCACTTCATAAGACGAGCTGACAACCTGATATACGATTATGGAAGTTATTAACGTATACTTTATGTAGGTACAGTAACGTCGAGACAGTAAGTCAAAATCACAATGGGAATGGTTGATGACAAAAGTCAATTTGACTCTAGTCCGCACGAGGATAGAGTCGGAGTTTTACAAAATCTCATGGGAATCGATCTTTATGGTGCCGATGATGTGTCCCAGTTGCTCGACTACTGTGTAGCTACGTATACAGCGACGTCGCTTGTGCCAATTCAAATTGAAACATATTTTAATATGTTTAAGTAAGAATTAATACAATGGGCTACTAACATACAAATTGATTTCCATGATATTCCTAGGTTTTCGTGGTTAAACCCGGAGACTTCGTCGACCTCCTCAGATATTACAGATAATAATGTTGTTACCGGGGCATTAATTGACTGTAAGGCAGCTGGATCAAAATGTAGTAAAACATAATTTTACGTTCCATCCACGACACTGCAAACGTTTGTAAATTGTAAAACGATGCGATCAGTTCGTCCTCACTTCACGGCTTTGTTTCACGCTTGAAATGATGATTTGCCTGTGGACAAGTGTGTTTGTTGCGTTTCTTCACTGTGTACTGTGTTACAACAAACATTATGAGAGCCTGGAATGTATGGAGTTAGTTATTCTGAAACATGCGTAAGGTGTAACAATGTACGGACGATTTGTTCTAGAAGCGTCCTTCTAGAACCACGTGCGAATTATTTTATACTTTCATTCTTTTTGGTGATCCAAAACTACGTACTTTTCCATAGCAACAGCGAAGATATATATGAGTTCGTATGCGTAGGTATGTGTCACATGTGAGACGACATGTTGCTTTATCATAGGCAATTTTAAGGCTTTTGATCTTCGAGTTTCGCCTTTAATTTGCGAGTAGTTATTAAATTTTAGTGAGTGATGTTATTAAGAGGTTTCTGTTGATATTTGTACACGAGAATATTTATTGATATCGGCTTAATTTGTAGCTCGGGTCAAATGGAAAGATATATTGGGGTGTACGAATAGGAACGGATACGTATAAGATTTAATTATATCTTAGATAGGCTCTAACGTATAGCAAATCTATCATAGGTTCGATGTGGTAGGCAGACGAATCAGGCCAATGAAAGCCATGGTTAATCTTTGCAGTCCGAAAGCTATCTAACGTGAACCATTTTTACCTCCCTTCTAATAATGTGGCAATAATAAGAGCATAAGGCTTAGCCTTAAACTTCAAAGCCTTCTTCTTCCAAGAGGAGGTCGTAGCCGCTGTCAGATATTACATTATTGGTTAACGCAAGCGATACATTAGTCCACCGCCTTAAGCTGGAGCTACAGCGGACTGCACTCGGACAGGGTAGCGCATCTGTCTCTATCTTACTGTGGAACTCGAGAGGCGCAAACAGGCAGCAGCACACGACAGACGTGCGTAAGTATGTAGGAATGAACGCGGGAACATCTCTAAAGCGTGTGAGAGTGTACACGTTGCCATGATCACCGTGTCCGAAGAGCCCGCGCCCCCACTCTGCGCCGTTCGTTAAAAATATCGCTGCTAAGTTACCAAATGGGCCCATTAGCCCAACTAATCTCCATTCGTGGAGCCCCAAAGCTAATATCTTGTCCAAACGTTTCGTCATGTCCGATTCACTTAGTTTTTTAAACGACGCTTTTACGGGAAAAAAATAATTGAATGTCGTCCCTTTTACAGCACTTAGTGGCGCGGGGTGTTTTTCAAGTTTTAACTTTTTTTTGTAAAAAAGACTTTATTTTCAGTTTACGGTCCGCTCTCTAATGTGTTTCGGTGATCTTAAATGGTGATTATAAAGACGCTTTAATACATCTCGCTTTCATTCCTAAGTACCCGCTAGTATTCGCCTGATGGTTATTTGAAGCGTCCCTCAGATTTAAATATTCTGTAAATACATCAATGTATTAACAAATTAGGTACATTTAATTCATTATTATATAAACTAATGTCTAAGTTGAGAATATTCTTGCTAAGGAAATTTGTAAACGGCATACGTCTAATTAGCTAGATATTATCTAATGTAAGTAACATAACACGAGGTGTTACCGTCTACCTACCCACAAATAATGCATGCTAAGATCTAGAAGCAGACGAGACGCGGCACACGCTACTGACCTAGTATCAAGTCAGGTTACATTCGAAAATAAAAGCCAATTCGTGGTTCCGACGTGTCAGCGAGACTCAAACTCCAACTGGGCCAATGACATTCGAAATACCTTTTCATGATTAAACACGCATTTGTGCTTAAGTTGAGCAATTTAGTCTTCTTCGCTCATCTTCTAGCATCTGAAGTGATGTTGCTAAAAAAATATTTTAACGCCTAGAGCAAAGCCGAGATTTCTAACAGTTCACGCCACGAATTACTGAGACACGCGTGCCTCATCAAATAGAGACATTGCTTCATTGATTTAATTCTAGCGCGATGTCTATTTCTAGTATGTCTCAGTTCGTTTCATTAAAATGTATCTCGACTAATGTGTTTATAACGTACCTAATTTTGCTTATGATGTTTTGTTTACTAAACTCGGATCATTAAGACCTTGGGTTTTTTTGCTGTAACAAGGGCTACTTTACGATTGGAAAATGGTGTTATTTGTGGAAATTTCCAACGTTTTCCGTTACAGTTACTGGGCGGCGCTCGGGCCGCGGCGACAATAGGGCATTGTGTGGGGCGTGCCCCATTGTGCCCCACGGCCAATCGCCGCGCTCCGCACAACAATAGCGCACCGAATTGGAATGCTCTATTGTCGGATTGGCGTTGGCGACTCGGAATTTAGAGTCGTTAGTTAGGATTACGCTCACACCGTCAGTCTCAGTAGCTAGGCAAATAGCTGAAACATTCCGTATGCAACGGATATCATTTAAAAAGTTCACATTTTGAACATCTAACCGATCATTATTACCTTACAGTTTCATCTAAATCTCATTAAGGAGCTCTGTATAACTCTATATACACTTCTATTGTTGCATTCGCGTCAGTGAACTCGAATGTAGAGTAGTCTGTTTTGACTACCTTGGCGCTGTCAGTCGCACGAAGCCGTCGAAACCAACGCGCTTCGAGAAACTTTTTTAAAATTCGCACTTGGCAAAAGGTGCATCGGTGCATGTGGCTTCGATAGGCATTCAGGTATTGATAGAATTGGCGAGTTTGAATTTAGAATGTCTTAGAGAATATTAATGGAATGCTTTATTAATTAGGAAGTTCTTAAATCAAACACATACCATGGTATTTCATTTCGTTTATTGTTTCATTTATGATTCTCGCTAAAGTTGCAGATTTAGTATTGCCATTTAATTGTCGTGTCGTTAAGAAACACCGATTTACATTCAGAGCCGCCGCCACGATTCTAGTTCTGGTACCTCATTTTGTATCTATTAATAAACTTACGTCGACTCGAAATTAAAAATCATTACCTATTTATAAATACAGTCTCTAATAAAAATATGATTTAATAACTCGCCAGCGTACAAATCTCACATCGCTAATTATCATTACGACTGTACAAATACACGCATTCGGTTTTCAACATTATGGCGCTCGTGAATAAGATCCACTACTGCTTGCCGCTTGACTGAACTTGTACTGAACTGTTTTTCGTTCTAATTTTGAAACGTAACCTTTATATCTTACGTGGTAAAGATGAATGTCAAACGTATGAGCTTACGCTCAGGCAAGAACACCTGTTCTTGACATCCGGTGTCCGTACAGTCGCGTCGACTGGTTATGGCTACGTAGGTACAGTCGCGTTGTCAACGTTTAATTGTGAGAAGACGGGCTCGTTTCTTGTCCTGTGTGCAAAAAAGTAGGTGGATGTGTAAGTGTAGGTGGGTACTGTGACGTCATTCGTGTGAAGGTACATGTTGTTCCCGCATTGATGTTATGGAATAAACATGTTATTTGTTTTTTACATTTGAAATGATAAAACATTTTATGAGAAATTTCGGACTAGTGAAATAATTCTTTGAAGTCTATTCTTAACCTGTCTAGGTGAAATAATAATAATCGACCCATTAACATTCCACTGTTGGAATATGGGTCTCCACTCATATTGAGAGGGTTAAAGCCGTAGTCCGCCACGCTGGCCCAATGCGGGTTGGCGGACTTCGCACATCGTAGAATTTTTTATTTTTATAAATTCTAAAGTGTGCAGGTTTCCTCACGATGTTTTCCTTCACCGTTAGCAAGTGATATTTAAATTCTAGGTGAAATGTAATCATGCTATCCATCTGTCATTGTCCACCTCGGGGTGCAGAAAGAATACATCCTTCGACTCCAAGCCGGGATACCAGGGTGGCCTAAGAGGCTACTGACGACAAACCTGGCACTGGGTGATCTGCGGTATAAAGTAGCCTTCCTAGGCACGGCTAAATGTCCCGGCCGCCGATGGAAAACATCGTAAACGGTGCGAGAAGCTATTTTCTACGATTCTCAACCAGCATGCCCAGCGTAGGAATTAAAGACAAAAATCTCCTACGGGAGGTATATGCCTACCTATAGACTTGGACATGATGATGATAAACTGGACGGAAATATGATATTTGAGTAATTCCCTTATAATTTTTTTTGGGTAAATAATGTAATACCTACCTAAAACAACTGAATAGCTGCTTTTAGCGAACATTCTATGTTTACACTGTGACGCGTTGACACTAAAATAGTGATGGTAAGAGCATACAGTCTACCCGATAATAGGATTTTTATATAGGTAATACATTCCTATATTTAAACCCTACAACTACCTTTTCATCAGTTATACAGATGTGTTCTTATTATGAGCTGCTACATAACAAAGGTGAGACGTAAGTGCCTACGGGTGGGTCCATACAATTTCAATACTTGCTACAGTGTCTTTACATTAGATATCACTGAGGTATCATTTGGCGTTTCAATCTCTTTAGAACAAGTAAGTACCACACGCTACGGTTTCTTCAGTTTATTATATGGCCTTTAGATTTCGAACAAACGTTCACTCACACGAGCGCAAAACCAATCTCGACCCCCCGAGCGCCCACCTCGTATACCAACTACCCTCACCGTAATGCACTATCAGGGATCTTTCATAAATGGACAATGTGTAACAGTTTTATCAGAACGCCAAGTTATTCTTCGCCATCAGCACTTGCCTTATTTTAAAGGCGTTAAGGTTGATATTCGAACGGAGAAGCGTTAACGTAGTTTGCAACCAACTTTGCGGTATAGATATGTGTGTGCAGGGGGGTATCTCCCATACTTAAAGCGCCCACCACCCCAAAAGCGTCTTGGAAATGTTTAGTCTCGTCTGTACACATTTTGTTTGTTCCTTATTCTCAGTTCGGTGCTTTCATTCGAAATAGATAGGTCCTCTTTGTATGAAAATGTCGTTGTGAGAAGTTCTTTTTTTATGATCGCTGAATAGAACGGAACCTTTTGATTCAAGCTTTTTCGGGCATTAAGAAGTCGACTCTAATATCTGTTGCTTTTAGAATTTATAGCCCTAAGGAGTACTATCATACAACCGAGTTACACAAAATATTTTAAATAAATAAGCACCATCTTGAATCTTTGTTACAGTAGGTATCTACTCTGTGGAATTAATACCTATGTAGGTAGGTCGTTCTCGGTGAACATACGTGAGCGGATTTACAGAGATACAAGTTCCAGACTAACACCTCGAAAGTTGCCAAAGGCTTAAAGGTTTGTTAAAAAACAATAACAGTCGGGACCGACGGTCTGAACTTCCGGAGCATGGTCACATTCGTGCAACTCTGCCACCGGGACTGCTATCTAGCAATTGTTCAGAACTGGCCTTTCCTAACTTTACAGATCGCTTGCAGATTAGATCTGCGCTAGTGTTTCGGGAGGTCCTGGAGACTTTATCATTGAATTAATTTATCTACGTCAAATGGGAGGAGTCTTACTTGGGATCTGCAACGGACGCTGCTCTTCGAGAATAGACTGTTACAGATCACAGATGCTATAGTGAACGAAGCTCTGTATATTGCTATACCATTCTCTATAATACTACATTATCGTTCCAGAACATTCTCTATAATCACCACTACATGTTTCTTTTCTCGTTTATAAAATATTTTTGCGAACTGTTGTACATTTCAAAACCCAACTTATAATACTTCGATGAACACGATGGGAATACACTTCGTTAAAGATCCGCTCATACAAGGTGGAGTGAAAAACAAAAATATCATCGCATAGGACAGCGGGGACAGGGGGACAAGAGCGACCAAAAAGTAAAAAGTGGAGGAGGAAGAGCAGTCGGGCCTTTGTGTCACACCCTCCCCGTACCGATAGCAAACAAAGATATGGCCATAGTTGAAACTTAATTAAACTTAAATTATATCTTGTTGCGCATATTATTAATAAGATCATAAGAGGTATACCTAACGAGTAACTATTAAAGATAACATAAATTTGTCAATATAATTCCGGGATTTTCGAAGTATCAGGGACTGAGTAATGGTCCAAAATGTCAACTTTGACATCTTCATCTCAGAAAAGATAATTCCAGTTAAACTACAATATAGAAGTGAATGTAGAAATATAGAAGTAATGAACCATGAACATCTAACATCTAGGAGAGATACTTTCTCATCACAATGTGACACCGTTCATTTTCTTTATTTGTTTACTGGCATAATAATAAATAAAAGTATTTTGAGAAGTACCAAAAACGAGACTTTTTAAAACAATTACATGCCTATCATTTCTTACAATATATTAATACATCTTAAAGATTTAAAATAAGTATATTATTTTAAAATCTTGACGTTGAGTACATTTAAAAGCATCGAGATAATGGATTCAGATTTTTAATACATTATTTGTTCCTGCGTAACATTATGTTGATAACGAAACTGGCGCACGGTGCATTCGGAATTATTATAAAAACTAATAATTTCAGAAAATAATGTTTTTGTCGTATTCTTTGCGTTTGAAGACGTAAGTAAGCAATTCTGAGTGGCGGTGGGAGCCTCGACAAATTTAGTTACCACAACATCTATAAATTGTTCCGTGCTACCCCGGCCGCTGCTAATAAACTCGACTCTCCGCCTCAAAACCAAAACATTTTAAGAGCTTTCAAATTTATATAATAATTATTGTGTTTTATTGGGTGTTGTTAGCGAATCATATGTAAAACTAGCACGTTACGACGTGAACTTTTGACCGCTATATTGACATATTTATAATGTTTAGGTACATTATAATAGATTTACAGTCGTTTTAAAAGTAATTTAAATACGCTTCACAACTATAAAAAGCGAAGTATTATAAAATCGACGTTAATTCTAAATTATGCTCCTCCAGCCAGAAAACTTTTTAGTGGCTGTTTTTACGGAATTTCACGTAATATTGAATTGGTTGTTTTGCTGACGCTACATAACAGATACAACTTTGTAAAGCTCGCCTGTGAGGGAGGCGAAATTAAGAGACACTTTGTGTCGCTTCATAAAGGAATGTGTACCTATATGTCGGATTCTGTTTGTTGATTCCCGCGTATAATTATTATGTCTGTTTATGTTACAAACCGCCCGATGTACTCAGGGTTAATAATTTTACGAGGTTTATGTTAATTTGACAATTGCAAGGTAGGGATGTATTCGCATCATCATCAGCCTCTAGACGTCCACTGCTGGCCTTAGTCCTCCCCTAATCGGCGCCATTTCTACCGATCCTGGGCCATCCTAATCAAGCAACCCCATGTTTTCGCATTAGTCAAAGTACAATGATATACCTACAAATCAGCAGACGTTGGAATCGATATAAGATAGGAAAAACACAAAAAGAACCTGTTCGTAATTGTAATCACATATTTTGCGAGCAGGAAACCTAAATATTCGTACAAGAACTAGAGTAGAATTGGTTCTCCACAAGGATTTTTTTACGGAGAATACTAATATTATTAAATGTACACTATTCGATGGCTATGACAGGAGTAGCTACAATCAATGCAGAGTTATCAGTTGTTACCACGTTTACTACTTCATACATGTAAGGGGTCATCTTCAAGCTGCATTTATGCGAAAACCTCTACCTCAGCAAGTCCAGGCGCGATCGATATGTTAAAAGACAGACCGGTAGAACGATTACTCATACGCGTTCTGATGATTCTCCAAGACCCGTAAAATCAGTCAATATTAAAGATTTTTGAAAAGATTCGCCTTATTAATCTACTGTTAAACTTTATCTTCTATTCAGAATGGAGAAGTATGTATGTTAGGATTTGCTGTAGACCATTACTAGTAACAGGATAAGAATGCTTGCAGAAGTAGGAAAAACAGAAAACGCTTATTTTCTTAAATACTGTGATACATTCCGACAGCAAATAAATATACATATATTTACGACTAAAACGAACACAAAAAACAAGAATACAATTATAACCTTATATACTATTATTTTTTTTTTGCAAGGTATATCTAGGTATGTTTCCCACTGCAGGATGAAATAAGGAATCCTGGTTATGAATGAAAGTGGACGTTTTGAGAGTCGCGAGCGGTGCGAGGGCGAGAATAGCCGCACAATAAGGGCATATACGTATACGTGCTTCTAGAAGCATGCGGTTTGTGCCAGCGCCATCTGGCGGTTATAAATGAACTAGATGCTACCCACAGATATATTCGCGATAATTACTGCGTGTTAATACTAATGTTTTGATACAAAACGACCAGTTCCTGTCGGCAAATTGACTACAAACGTTATCTCTAGGTAACGCACTGTTAATAGTTATGTTTAACAGAACAACATAATGGAATGATTGAGTCCGGAGTTTTTCTCAAACGAAAGGCACAATCTTATATGCCATATTTGATCATTGATTTACTATTATATCGTAGCAATTTTAGCCATAGTAAGTTAAATTTTATATAATATAATGATGACTCATAAATACGATTAAATATTACATTATATATGCAACGCCAGTAGTGTCGTGATAAGAAGGTCACAATCACCAAACGAGAAGAAACGTATTATTATGTAAAATGACTCGGCGTAATCCCGAAATAATCGTCCATATAAATAATAATCCGGCTAATAAATAAACGGAGGCTAAAATACATAACCCATTAGTATGAGATCCGAACGTTTAAGTGCCCGACCGAACAAGCTAATTGGCCATAAATTATCATAATTTGCTTTACTGCCCACCCCACACTACTTTAGCGCGGCGAGAATGTAATTATTAGATGCGCTAGTAAAAAAGCTGGCCTTATGATTTAGTGGTTGGTATAGTTTAGGGCGCTTAATTAAATCAAACGCTTCGCAAACGATACTTAGCCAGCTGAGCGCGACGAGGTGATGTTCGTGTGTTTGTAGTTCTATTGATGATATAATCCTGCTACGTTGAAATGTGAGACAGCACGTAGGTTTTTTTTAATCGAATTCACTGCATTTTGTCACGGTTCTCATAAACATGTAAGCAACATGGATTTTTAGGAGACGCTAGTGACATTAAATATATTCATTTTAATACGTTGTACATTATGTACTGAGCAAGTTATTTACTAAGCATTTACTTCTTTTCTGAATGGAAAAGGGTAAGCAACGGTGAAGCTAGTGATAGCCTAGTGGTTAAGAATTCAGACTCTCACTCGGGGGTGCTGGGTTCAAATCCATGGC
>DWJK01000696.1:0-20318 GCA_018248815.1 Croniades pieria auraria
ATGATATTAATTTATTCAATAAAAGCTTGAGGCTTCTTACATTCAAACATGGCATTACCTACAAATGAAAATCTAATCAAAAATATAGATATTGCCACACAATGTGCAAACTCTAGTGTTTTATATTAAATATTTGTTATCATGCTCTTTTTCTCCACCTTTTTTCTTACATCAAGAATCAAAGATTTTTCCACCATTTTCCTAAGTTTTATAACTCGTCATCTGTTAAACATAAAAATGCAATTGCTGCTTTTAAACGTGCAACTGTTAATTTAAAGTACCGGAAAAATAATTTTCTCACTTTATTTAATTGTCCATCAGTCCTTTAAACCGTACCAACTCCCCTCATTTTTCGTTAGGTCTTCTATCGCTTTAATGAACAACTCTAGTACTCTTAAGGGGTACGCAAAGTTCTCCGAAGTTCCGCTCAGCAAAACTTTTTAAAAAACCGCCCTAGACAACATTCATTCTGTCTACCCACTACTGAAGAAGTTTATGAAATATGAACATGATAATAGTCTTTATTAAATAACACTTACTGAATCAGTTTCTGGTGCCACTTGATCAAAACGACCAGACTAACTTGAACACTCTCAAACGAGTTATTGTTAACGCTGATGATATTTTCCAAACTGTACTGCAGCAGACGAAACTGAATCCGAATAAATGTACAGCAAATGTAAAATAAGTAATCGGAAATGCACACGTATAAAACAACGACGCATTCTGAAAGAGAATCGAAACGTTAGGCGAAGCAATTATTTAAAGGGAAATAAAAAAATGTTTATCCTCACCCAATAGCAGGATTGCATGGATAAAAACAAAATCTTACCCGACCAAATCTGACGGAGATACACAAACGGCCAGATCCTTATATCTTGTGTATTAAAAGGATATAAAACCAAAAACGGCAGTATTAAATCCAACTCCTTCGTTTTCATATATTTATAGGCAATCAAAATCAAAGGGCTCACAGCGAACGTGGCTAGTAGAAACGAGTTCAAAATATTCGACATTTTTAAAACGATGGCCAAGAACTTTGTGTCCTCTAACAAAATTTTCTTTTCTCCCTCACTTCTCGTTCTCTCGTTATCTGTGATTTCGAGTTCTTTCAAATTGTCTATGAGATCGTTAACCTCATTCTCATGCCGTATGAAATAGTATCCCTTAAAATTCGCCACGAAACTCAATGTGACGCAAGGCGCGATGTAAGTTAGGTATACAATACTTTTACCTTTTGCCAACCCATCTATAAACCAGAGTATAGCACCTAAAACATCAGTGTTTAGCCAGATCAAGTTCAGAAGAAAAATAAATCGATGTTTTATTTTGTCTATGGTGCTCCTCTCTCTGCTTCCCAAAGATGCGCCACCAAAACAAATGAGAATTTTTAGAGTTTTCAAATGGTTTTCGAAAAGGAATGCTTCGTCTAGCATTTTTCTACAGGCTATGAATCGAGATGTATATTAATAAGGAATAGTTCAAGGTGATTTAAAAAGCCTATTCGAAGTTGTTCAAAAATTGACTAACTATATTTAAGCTGTGCTCATTCTTTTATATTAATCGCCCTCAATATTTGATTTAATTGCCACTGACATTTAAAACACTGATAGTAAAGGGGCGTTGTTTACGTAATCAATATTGTGAGGCCATAATTAAATCAAACTCAAATATTTATTTCCAACTGACACATGCTGATTCAATGGCGAACTGGTTTGTCTTCACGTATTTTCCTTGCGTTTCCTTGTTTTGCACAAGTCGTTATTTCCGGGCAGTAACTTAAATAGATATTTACCTGTTCGCGTACTTCAGCGTTCATTATCTCCACGGCCGAACACCTAATTGAATGCTTCGCTTGAAACTTTGTCTGATTCAGAACAGTGCATTGATTTTTCTATTAATTTCGACCCTTGTATCATCATCAGCCGTCGGATGTCCCGGACCTTCTGAAATCAGCATCATCCCACTGTGTTCTTCATTTTCTTTAATTCTTCCATTTAGTATTTATTTAAAGCAAATAAACATATCTTTTGAGAGTCATATGCGCAAGTTTATCACGCAGGTTGGGATTGGATTCTACTTATCTGGGAATCACATTGTCGTGTGTAGCTTGTCCTAAGATCATAACAATATTATGATTTCTTAAAAGGTGTTGTACATAGATCCTTAATAGCTACCCACACCCAATGTCAGTAAAACTAGATAATTAACATAGTTTTTTTTTATCACAATCCACAGCTCTTGGAACATCTCGTACATATGTACATTGGTCATATCGCCAATTACGAATTTACATTTTAAAAATATTTTTTTTCTATTTGGAGCCCATGGAAATTTGTATGGAATATCAAGTTATCAAGATAAGTGTCCTATTGCCCCGAGGACCGAATTACTATGACTCATGTATTAATATGTCTATCTACAGCCTCCAATATATATAACGATTCAAATACTGCTTGGAGGCCGAAGTATATGCATTGGTCGTGATTCGCATACAAAACCTAAATAGAAAGTTCTAGCATTTCCTTGAATCTGTATAAGAGTACTATTGTTTTTATTGCCCATTTAATTATTTGGACAACTTTCAAACCCCTGTGAAGCCTTTTGTTAAACAGAAACCCATTTTTTATGAATAAATTAAAGTCCAAGAACGAAAGCAGTAATCAGATCTACGCGATTAAAAATTTACACGTAACAACGCAATAAGCCATATATGTACGTACATTGCTATTATGGCTAAGTAGCACCGCTATATTTTAATATGGGTTCCGTAATATATAATTAAATCAAGTGATTACCATATTCAACTCGATTTTTTTTTGTTATTTTTAGCTCTTTTCAGTCTTAAATGGGTGTAAGGTTCGAATTAATTAATTCAATTACTAGGGACCCGTCCTAACTCGACCTAACATAGCACGAGTGGGAGGTAAATGTCAAGCTAACTGACAATTTGAATAAACACAACTGGGTAACATGAATAATAAGTTAGAGCTTACAATACTACAACACGACTGTGACTACGTTGATAAAAATTTTACGTAACATCACGCCTGTAATCCCCGAAGGGGTAGGCAGAGAAGTGTAGTACACTCCCAAGTTTCACCAGTTACGTTTAAGTCCCATGGGATAGGTGGTGAGCCTATTGCCATACAACGGGCACTGACCCAGACTCGGAGTCGCTACTATAAATTCTTAATTAGAAAAATACAATAGTATTGGATTTGAACCCAGGACCTCCCGTTCGGCAGTCGCGCTTGTGTGCTATTAGATTTTTCTAATTTAGAATTTCTAGTAGTGACTCGGAGTCTGGAATAGTACCCGGTGTATGGCAATAGGCTCACCACCTATTCCATGGGACGTAAACGTAACTGGTGAAACATGTGAGTGTACTACTCTCCTCTGCCTACCCCTTCGGGATTACAGACATGACGTTACGTACGTAGATTTTATTATGAGCATATCCATCTTTTGTTAAGCATAAAACTATCTTAACTCTTAAGCCTTATCAGAGGCACACCTCGCTTTAAAAGCCTACCGGAAGTGAATAATATTAAATATATAGTTTCTTCACAATATCGCACCACAACTTTGAGAAAGTAAATATCATGCTTACCTCTTTTACAAACATTCTAATATGGAGACACTGGTGTTGCAAGATACAAATATTTCATTAGCATTTAAGTATCAATATTATACCATTTATTAATGCAAAGAATTATTGTAGCCGTTGTTTACGTAAACGAACACTGCAATTTTAATCTGATATTCGACCTGTAGACACAACACTGTCTGGTAGGGAGTAGTTTTCCCATTCCCTCAAGCCTCCCTACCCCACAATTCCCTCTGCGTTACAACTGCATCGGTTAAAGCTACACGTATAAATTTAAGGAATAATTTTGTATTCGTTCCACGCGCGTTATTTTAGCCTATATTCTTTACACTAACTCTCTGCCCACCACTTCGCCTGTTAAACAAAAATTTAGCCCCATGTTGCTCGGTATGAGCACAAAGCTATATATATGCCTTTAATTTGTTAATACCGATATAATTATAAGAATGTTATATTTCCACGAGTTTTCAGATCGTGCTAACAACCCTTAGAATATTTAAACGGTGTCAATGTAATCTTGATGTGTTGGTTATAATAGAAATATAATTCTCAACATATATTAAATTTCAATTTGACTGAATGTCACAAAATTGCGCTATTGAAATATAAATAGCAATAAAATCAGAACCATGAATAGAATAAAAAAATGGCAACACAGACACATATATTTATGTACATAACTATAATTTGCAAAGATAATAAACAACATTATAGTAAATGTGATCGCAATATTTATAATCAGAATAATTCGTCGCAGTGGAATAGATTTTGACACAATTATTGTATCGATTTTCCAGAAAGCTTAAATTTTATTATAAATAGGTACCATAGAGAAACAGAGCTCATTATCTGTTACATATTATTAATAGACAAACATTTCTCGACAACATTTTCTATAGTTAGTTATACCGACGTCGATAGTGACGCAAATGCATGTTTTGCCTTGGCCCCATTAAAAAAAGGTTTGCTGTAAGCTGTCGTGCAGAACTCTAATTATGCTAAGCAGCCGGCTATTTATTATAATTATGGTATTTTACATTCGCGGGTTTTTAGTTTAGAAAATAACTAGTTTTAGTTATAAACTGGGTTCGGACTTAATTGTAATTATAAGGTACACTTTCATATCCTTCGCGGCAATTTTGTATTTGAATAAAAATACCACTTAATTGTCTTTAGTCACATTATCATAGACACTGTTGGTGTTTGGCGGAAATCCATAGACACGCTTGGCTTTATACAGTTTTTTGTGCTTTTTGGCGACAGACATTATTGTGACAGATATTATTTACAAATAATACACGTGTTTTTTAGTCTGTAATAGTGCGGGAAAATGAAAAAATGTCCAAAAATATAATTGAAAATCGTAATTCATATGAAGTTTTCATAAATATCTACTTCTATCGCCTTGTAAAAACAAAAGTCGTGATTTTGTAGAGCTCAGCATACAGCTGATGGTCATAGTAATGAATATTTATAAATGTTAAAATATCATGTTTCATTTTATGCGCTATGCAAATAGACGGATGTGTAGCCGGTATTAAGGATTCCAAGGCAGTTACACTAACGAATAAAGTAGATTTTAAAATTGAAATACTTTTAGAAATACTTTTAGAACAGTTGCGTAACAGTTATTTAATATTTTATTTTTATACACTCAAAATTAAATTTGTGCTACACAAATATAATGGATTCTTGTATTTATATCTTCAATGAATATTCCATTTGCTTATATTAAAAGGCCTTTGCGTGAAAAGACAATACGTATTTAACAAATTAAATATAATCTAAATATTGTACATTAAAAATGTATATACGTTTAATTTAAAGTGATTGTACGATTGTTTTGATTCTGGTAAGACATTTGAATGTTTCAATTTGTCTATTGTAAAACTAATGTACTACCCGACTATCCAAGAGTGGACAGGAATCGCAAGAACCGCCGAACTTTTCTACCTAGCAAGAGATTGAAGGAGATATTATACGAAGCTAACTGCCAACCTCCAGTAGTTAGAGAGGCATCAAAAGAAAAACAAGTTGGTAAAACTGGTGTAAAAGAAATTGTTTATGGTTCCGTCATCATGAATTCCAACGATGCTTGTAGTAATACAAAAGCATCCTTTACATAATGCCTATTTCTCGTAGGTGTAACAGCCTCTCCAAATTTATCAACGTCGGTATACTTACAAATTAATAAATAGCTTCGTTCTTAAATATTATCCCAAATATTTATATGTGGATATTTATAAAATTTGTTTAACTGGTCTGCTAGTCCATTTATTAGGTTTAGTAACTGCTGCTGGAGGTTATAGATTAGATTTAGGTCCAGGACAAATAAGTGTCTCATAAGTACATGTATGTATTTTGTTATTGCGTCTAATATTATTTGTATAAGTTCGTACTTCAAAGTATACAGTTTATCAACTGTGTCTTTAACACATGTTCTAACTAGTTCAGGATCAGTTAGCCGCGTGCGGCTTCTTCTTTCCAGGATATTATTATTACTACATGTATAAAAGAATTCCATATTTTATTTATATCAATAAAAGCCGTGTTTTAAACAAGTTACTCAAGAGAACTGCACTTTTGAGTATTTTCTCAATGCCTTGACTTAGCGCAAGTATCCAGTTGGCCCCTCTGTCAAACACTGTGTGAAGCTATCCTAAGCGTTCTAGGGTTGTCGCTACATAATTATTATTACATTTTTTAAATGGAATTATTTAAATATGACTGTTGAAACGTAGGAGTGTTCTACACTCCCCTACCCACCTCTTCGGGTATTACAGCCTTGAGGCCGTCCTGATCTCTTGGCTGGTCTTGTTTTTCCAATTACAAGTATGATCCAGAAGATCTGTTAACGGAAGGACATATATCAGCGAGTATTCTAAGGTATGTTGGCAAAAGGCATTACTTGGTAAGTACATGATAAAGCTGTAAGCCTTGTCAGGAAACAAAGCAGTTAGAAACACCTTTATTACCAGCAAGTCGCAGGGGAACAGTGTGACAGAATATACTCTTAAAGTAGCCAAGTTACAAAAGGAGAATCAGAGACTCCAAGAGAAAGGAGGCTCCAATAAACTGTACTCGCATATATGACATAGATATCATTACATATATGTATGTGCAAATGTTTGTTAAAATTATTACCCTTTGGCCAATAACCATGAAAATTGAAACTCGAACGATATTTTTCATAGTTTCTGTAACATATATTTTGCAATAACTCTCCACTAGATGGCGGTGTACAGCAATAACCGCAGTTCAGCAGCGCTATAAAATTGATAAACATAGGTATCTGAACACGATGATTATTTATAAATTCATTAGTTATTTATTGATGACTTCACACAATCAATACATACATCATGAATTAATTAATAGTAGTCATAAATCTATCGCAGTGTGTTCCCGGTGAGAGCAGTATCGTAAATACATAATAGTAAAGATTTAAGTACAGGCCTTAGGGCAATTTACGCACGGCCATCTGATTTTATGCTTATAACATATTCGTTGCTCACGAAATACGTATTGGAGTCGGTAAGCAATCGAACGCACTACTTCCTTCTCAACAGGTGAGTTCTCTAACCACTAGGCCCGTGGACCAAACAAAAAACCTAATAATTGTAACACGAAGCTGAGTGAAACATTCTTTTCAATATTATTTTTTAAATATATACAGTTACGTATTTAACCAAATATTTTCTAAGTTCGTAATTAATATCAGCCGCTGATTAAATAGCTGATTGAAGGAACAAAGGTAAGTGGGTAATTACAGTTTGGTCAACCCTAAAAATTATTTGGATCACGCCCCTTGCGTGTAGACCCCTGCAGCGTTTGGCAAGTGAGGGCACGCACAAAAACTGACGTGCCATAAATTTATGGGAACCTGTTCCATGGGGTAGTTCTTTGTCACGTGTATTATTGTAAGCCCGTTGCCCTTACAATCCCCACAAATAAAAAAGTCCTAATTTTAAAATTTTATATAGGTATTTATTAACCGTTTTCTTAAATTGATCGGATATTTTTCAATATTTGTATGCGAAAAAACGACTTTACTATTTAGAACTTAAAAATCATAATGCTCTCGGTTAGATTTTCATTTTACCAGAATAAAAGGTTTGAATCACTTTATTTCTAGTGAAAAACCGACCAGTACATAAATGTTTTTTTTTTGTTAGAACTCTCCATTTTATTTATAGTTCGAAACGACAAAGACAAACACAGGTGTCTTGTTACATGTTAATTCTGAGAAAGAATAATATACAGATGCGAAACGAGATATTTCACTCGGAGAAGTACAGATGACACTTCGTACCAAAGTATTTGCAATGGCGACTTCCTGTCACTCAAGGACGACACGGACTGTCTCTTACACTAATTTAAAACTATAACTACTTACATAGACACATGTCGGTTGTAATTCGATTTGACATTCGTGACAGTTGACAGCTGACAGTTTGATAATTTATGTAATGTTAAGAAGGTCAATAAACATTAAATCGTAATGGCAGTAACCAGCAAGTATTGATGTTATGGGGACGTAGAATTAAATACTTCATGTCACCGGGTATGCTTCAAAATTATATAATGCCCTGGCCGCTGCCAGGCAGCTGGCGCAAGCGTGGCAGTACGTGAAGATGCGCTCTGCGATATCCAACCCGCATGCCCAGCTTGTACACAGCAGTGGACTGAGACAGGCTGATAATAATTAGCTGACATGTTTTTCTGGTACAATCCAACAATACAAACTTGGAATAACACGACATCCTTCATCATGATCTTTCGTTAATCGCTGGGAAATTTCAAAAATTTATTCTTGTCGTTATATAGATATTCACGAAACATTTAATAATAACAACGTTAGAACCTTAAAAATGTGTAATAAAAGGAAAAATCGAGTAATCTGGTAATGGCGACAAGGTGTAAACCTCAATTTAATGTTTGTACCTAAGTAGGGTTAAAAGAATGAATTCGATTAAAAATTATAAACACCTTTCTGTATTTTTAAATACGAGTTACAAATATATGAATGTGACGTTTCTGTGACATCGAAGTCATTTGAATATTTTATTAAATTAACACAACAAGAATCACAACTATTGTGTAAAAAATATTTAATTTAAGTGCAAGCTCCACCTTTACACAATATTTTATATAAAGTAAAATACATTTGGTATTGGTAAAATATATTTTTTATCTGTTTATTGTGAGAAACAAAACTCCGTCGGCCATGATTGATCATCGCGTGACGTCACGATACACGATTCTATTAGCATTAGAAAAATGTTTTTTATTGCTCTCAGCTAGAAACAATCGCCATGAAACGAAAAAGCCAGTAACGTGAATGTTCCTCAGAATTATGTGGTAACTGTGACGTCACAAAGTAAAACGTCATGATACTGAACGTACTCCATTGAAACAAGTTTTGGAACGGAGTGTCTTATCGCCCGTTGCACTCCAGACGACTGGCAAATGACAGCTAGGCCGAATTAAATGGAAGACTCTGACCGTAACGACACTTGCTATAGTAGATATGTGTGCGTGTGTGTCTGTGAGTGTTTACACGGTTATGTACATATTAATGCAATGTAGTCGAGTGTAGACACTGATTTCTAAGTCATAAACTTTAGTGATGGTATATCTATAATGCGTTTTTACTTTTATAGTAATTGGCGGTAAAATGTTTATGACAGTAAAATTTAAAAAGTATTAATTTCATTTTCATTACTATTCCTTTACTTTTTTGTCATTTAATTATGTTTGAAAACATTGTAAATTTATTTCTTTATGTTATTTAACACGGTAGATACACAAAGAAAGAAAGTTTACACCTACGGGTGTCCCATGACACCTTTCATTTTTTATCTACATTATTCCACTTTTTAATGGGACTTCTTGATTTTAAAGGCCTACTTATATACTTGTGATTTCCTGCATTAAGTAAATAAAGGTAAAAGGTCCGAAAGAGTTGTAGCCAATATTGCGTTTCGTTACTTTGATTGCTCCTCTGTTGCACACGAGTCTGCTCGGTATAAGAGAGTAGTGTGCTTCGCTGACCAAGTGTAAAGTACCAAACTGTTACAACTAAGTAAAATGAATTAGGATGGTAGTATATAAAAACACTAACTGTTTTACTATTAAATGTTTCGTGAGTATTTATACACATGATTAAAAATGTACCTGCTTAACTCACGTACGTTTTTCGGGATGGTCCGACTAGTTTCGGACCTGTACGAGGTCCTTCCTCTTGAGCTCCCGCCGCTTGCAGCGAGGTCGCGACGTTCAATTATAACACTAACTATATTATGTAAAATGATGGAGGTTGGGGATTGAGGGGGAGGGTTTTGTATAGAAAATAAACTGCAAGGTTTATGCGCACTGGAGTAAGAAAGCGCCCAAACCAACTGTTGTGCAACGCACAGCCATATGTCGACATTTGTGTCGTACAGCGCAATTAGAGCGGTGTCGAGTGCACATAACACCTGTTGTACATTATGTTTTTATTTTCTAAAAATTAAATAATAACAGAGTGGACACGCCACCTGGTGAGGAACATTCACAGCGTGGAAAGATTAGAAATCAAATTGAAATAGCTTTATTTTATTTATGTGCTCACATTATTGACAAAGAAATATATACAAGATCGGTTGTACTAGACTAGGGCACTACTTACTTCACGCCAAAATGTCTTCCAGTAGGCCCACTGGTCGGATAGTCGATAGGTATAGGCAACTAGTTCGTACAGTTTTTCTATTTATTGGTTCTTAATATATTTGACGTGATTGATCAGTTGCACCCTACAGGTACGTATGCGGTAGTGAAAAGAAAAGTCGAAGAAAAAAACTCTTAGGAATCCAGTAGCCGAAAAAAAATTGAGAAGATAAACTCTCGGAGTTCTTGACTGCGTTCTGTTAAAGCCAAGTGTTCACATCGACGATAAAGTGATCTGCAGTATCACTGAAGAATATCTCGTAGTAAGTAACGCAGTTGTTCAGCTTCCCAATTTGGCAGTCTGGGATTCAAATCCTGCGTGATGCCTGATGCGTGCTGTTACGAACGAATGAAGTGGTGCTGGTTAGAGGAGGCCTATGTCCAACAATGGACATCCAATGGCTGCTGATGATTATGTGTGGTGTTATTTGTTTTTCAATATATTCTGTCAGACATCACTGAGCATCACGGTCATCTCATCGTGGTCACGAACTCTCATCACGGTCGTGGTCACTCATCAAGGTCTATTAGTGGATACTCCCTACTGTCGGTTATTAACATGCACCTGTAATAAATTATGTAAAATATCATAATTATTAACATAGTAACAATATTTATTAAGAAAATATGAAACAATGGGAATAGGAAATTGAATACTTTATATTTGTTAGTATAACGAAACGTCGCGCCCGTAATCCCCGTAGAGGTAGGCAGAGGAGTGTAGTACACCCCCTTGTTTTACCAGTTACGTTTAAGTTCCACAATGGAATAGGTGGTAAGCTTATTGCCATACACCGAGCACACATCCAGACTCCGAGTCACCACTACAAATTCTAAATTAGAAAAATCCAATGGTACCCGACCCGGGATTTGAACCCAGGACCTCCCGATCGGCAATCGCGCTTGCAACCACTCGACCAACGAAGCCGTCAGTTGTTTGTTACTAATTACTGTCATAAGGTAAAAAGATTTGTTGAACAGTTAAATAGAACTGACATTTTATTAATGGAATCTCTATCACAAAGACATTGTCTAGACCAATGATGAACAGACCCAATCTTAACAGGAAAACGTCAATTTGCTAGTGCAGAGCTGAATTTCATCACTTTAGACAATGTATACGTCACAGGAGTTTCGTAGAATTCTTGATGATTCGCTTGCAAAGAATCTTACACTCGTATTTGTCTTAATCTAATTACATTTAAGGCTATTTTCACATTGACAATGTAAAACAATTACAATTATTTTTCATACATTATATATAGCGTCATTTATTTCGTAATGAAATAGCGTAACAAAGAGAGCACAATACACAATAGATTTATTCATATAGTCAACACCGACCTTATAGCGTACATAATAAAGACTATTTTCTAATACAAACACAACAACATACTTTGTGTTATGTCTATAGATCTAATTGCTGAGGCATAAGGTCTATTTTATAACGATCAAAATGCGAGTGAATTCTGTTGAAAACAAATAACATTTGCATGTCTAGTATGCTCTATTTGTACATACATAGAGTTGAATTTTCTCTACATCAGCGATAATGCTAAGTGTGCGCGCGACAGAGCAGCCGAGTGCGACGGAATGCGAGGCGCGCACGGCTACACATGGCAGTTTTTATACGTTAGTCCGAAGTTATTCTGCGCTGTTTAAAACTGGAATATTTTGATCTTGAGGTATCCTGTTATTGTTTTGGCTCTTGTGGTCTATAATTAAATGTACGTTTATACTTAATTCAAGTGTTTTATACTCACTTTATTTTAATATAATTCTTGTTAGTGATACTAACGGTCGAAATGTCGAATAGAATCATAGAAAACTTTAAGCCTAAATCAAGATTGTTGAATGGTTTCCTATATGTAATTATCAGTCCTTTTACCAATCTCATGTTACACAAAATTGTTCTTCAGTGTGTGAAAAAAAAAAAAAAAAACAGTTATAAAATTATCAAAACAATAGCATTGATGGAAAAGTGAATTGATAGAAAAATCTGATAAAAGATGGCTGAAAACGCTAAGCACAGCCGTAAAATCATAAGCGAAGAGAGCGAGAAAAAAATTTCAAGTGTAATATTAAATCATGGAAGCAGCAAGACAACATTATAATGTATGTAAGCAGCCTATTTTGGGCAACACGACATAATATCACGCTTGTATTCCTTGAAGGGGTAGGCTGACAAATGTAGTACTGCTATTATCTCGGATGTTATTTTGTACGTTCCATAGATGGGGTGAACCAATTATCAGTACTTGATGAAATAACTACATATAATAGAGATTTTTCTACGTCGTCAACATTTCTTTCGTTCCATTGTCGGCGAAAAGCTTCCGCTCAAGATAATGAAATAAAACCTTTGGTGCACTGGTCAGTGAACCTAATTTGTGCCTTTCATTGTGGGTTCGATTCCCAGAATAAATATTTGTGGGATCGTCATCGTCGTCATCGTCATCAGCCTATCTTTGTCCACTGCTGGACATAGGCCACCCCCAATGAGCGCCATCGCACCCATTGTGGGATTAGGACAAGTATTTGTTCTGCACCTGGGTGTCAAAATATCCATATAAGTATATATTTATTTCGTTTATCAGCGAGCTGGTTACCATAACACAAGCTTTCTCGATGCGTAGTTCGAGATTAGATAGCCGTGTTTGGAAGTATCCCAAGATATTGTTACTTTACTCTGCCACGCTGGCCAAATAATGGTTCATGGTTACTTAACGGTTACATGAATATTCAACCGATTGAAGCTCCCACACTTGATTTCACAATAATTGGGGACAATAATAATTATGTGCAAATTAGGTTCTATAGGTTAATTCATGCGGTAAGTGTTTGTTGTGCACAGAGTATGTACGGAGTAGAAACGTCATAGTTTTGTTTGTTTGTGTGTTTTTTATATACATGTGTATTAAACCTAGCAAGTAGACGGCGCACTTGATAGTAAGTGGTCACTGTCGCGTATGGAAATTTGTCACACCTGAGGAGTTTCCAATACGTTGCCGGGTTTGAAGAAGAGCTACTCGTACGCTTTTTATGTCATTTGTGTGTTGTAGGATATAAATTATATTTCTATTTGTCGACTTTATTTACAGATGTTATATACCGCTGCATGTGTTTTTGCTAACTAAGACACAATAGTTATATTCCTACGGTTCTATTTGTGATCGGGGCTCCTTAGGCGATAGCGGATCATGACTACTCACTGCTCGGTCGCTACTTTCTCCTCCGATAAAAGAATCTCGACGGATTTTGACATATAATTTACATGACATTCATGTTGCATATGCAGGCCTTTGGCTTATCGCAGTACAATTTCATCTTTACCACCTAGTACTGCCCAAATTTAAGATGCGTCAAACGATTACAAAGTCTTATTATTGATAAATAGTGGGCGGAATGTCTATTCAGCATCAACTCTATGATTACATTAATTTGCAGTCTTTTATTTTCTGTAACACGTGATTGGGTCATTGTTCATCAGTTCATCGTATGATCACTTAGAAATTATCATCATCTACTTGTTGATCATTCCTCTGGCAGTAGGTATCTTCTCAGCAAAAAAAAAAGGTTAAAACTGTAAAGTGCGACGCTAAGAAATTAGCGAAGAATATAATGGAGAATGCTAGATGTTAGAAAAAGGTTTTCCTGAGGCAGTATCACATCTTAACGTTTGATTTCCAGAAACAATTGTAATTATTTGAAATTTTTGATAGACCTTCAGGATACGGTTCAGTTAGAGTAAGCATTATTTACATAACCGTTTGATTGATTAAACGCCATTTCTGTTAGGATTTTTACCATTAACGGTACTGGCCAGAAATACATGATGGTGTGGGTTGTGCCATTCTAAAAATAAAGTTCCATCGATCAGTAAAGGTCATCATGTCATTATAAGCGAGTGTTAGACAAGTTTAACCATTTAACTAAGAGTTTTATTCCGAAACTGTTATTTCAGGCTGAATATAAAGATCTATGGGCGCTGTGGCCAGCAGTAGGTGTTGCTCGTTTATTGGACATTGACTATAATCATCTTATAAGACAAAACCTTTATTTATTATTGTCTGTAGGACTATTAGTCTATACTTCCCCTGTTAGTGTTAATATAATATAATTTATTCATCAGCCTTAGGGTGATCACTGCTGGACATATGCCTCCCCTAATTGACCCCACTCTTTCCAATCCTGGGCCGGTATATAATTAATTTTTGTAATTTTAACAATAATTATTATTATTTATTTCATATATGTCAAGTTTCAAATTTGCTAATAAAACATACAGTTGTTGATAGACATGAAGTAGTCCGGGGTTAGACATTCAATCAGCTGAGCAACGCGCATGTCCGGCCAGCGCCGTAGCGCGCCGTGTTTCGGCGTGCACCTGTGCGCTATGTTCCCACCGCTATGCGCCCGGTTTCACGTCTCTGCAGCCCTCGCACACATTATTGTGAACTTACATTTATTGAAACTAGTGGTTATTAAAACTATTAGTTCAAATTTGATTTTACTTTAATAAACTTTTTTGAATGTGATTGAGTTTCATATGTCTGTGTGCATATATATAAATTTGTAGTCTGTGCTACTGTTCGACCACAGACTATTCTAGATGACAGTGACAAATAACCGGAAACAAAACAAAATGTCATTTATGACAGTTATGATACTTTTTTAAAATATCTGGTAACAATGAAAAAAACCTAAAAAAAGTTAAAATAAGTGAAATATGTAATCTTAGGGACTTATTTTGTATGAATACTAATGCGCGAAAGAGACTTCACTTTATTCTCTGCTCGGCGTGTCGCCCTAATGTGTGTGGAGCTTAAAGACGTTGCCAATTCATTGCACTCAATTGGGTTTCGTGTGTGAATATTAAAAGGATGACAAAAAGTTTGCACCGCCGGAAGAAACGGCATTCTTTCTCACGTAGCGACGAGTATAGGTACACGACGTATACTGAGTGGATTGTTAGAGCTATGTACGTAGACGTATGTATGTTAGAGCTAAGTAGAGTTTTGTTTAGAACTTTATATGATGGTATTTTAGACATATAAAAATAAAATAATAATAATCGACCCATTTATCATTCCACTGTTGGAATATGCGTCTCCTCTCATATTGAGAGAGTTAAGGCCGTAGTCCGCCACGCTGGCCAAGTGCGGGTTGGCGGACTACACACACCTAAGATTTTTTTTTATAAATTCTAAGGTGTGCAGGTTTCCTCACGATGTTTTCCTTCATCGTTAGCAAGCGATATTTAAATTTAAAATGCACTTTTATAAAGACGTGCGCGCCATGTATTTGAACCCAGCACACCCGGAGTGAGACGCTAAATTCTTAACCACTAGGCTACCACTGCTGTTTTGACATTTTAGACACATATTATAATAATTTAATATTTATCTTAAGGTATTTTTATCATTTTTTTTATAAATATTATTTATGATTATTATTAAAGAAATGTCTATCTTCAATAATAGTTATTATGTTTTTGAAGTATGGTAAAAACGTTAGTTCTGTATAACGTTAGGAGAAACCTTGGATCAATATACGAATCCTTTTGCCCTGGCTGTTGAAACACGTTAGTACTCCTTCTTATTCGTGTGTTCGTGACAGAGCAATCATGGTTAGGCATGTTGCTTAGAAGTCAGCAGTTTACTAATACTGTTGGTACATTTTTTAGTATTTATAGTACTAAATACTAAAAATGCAGCATATAGACGAAGCACGACAGACTTATAAAGAAAGGGATATTTTGGCACTTGGAGCTCTTTACCTACCCCGTAAAGGACCTAACATGAAGATACTTATGGATAAATGTAATGCTAAAACAATTCTGTCTACCTTACTTAACCATCCAGTTAACCCCAGTACGAATAACCTTGAAAGGATTGAAGGACACATCTTCCTCTTCCACAATAAGGCCTAGAGGAGAGCATCGCTAAGAAATTACACTAGTGCTATCTGCTGAAGATCCCGGAATTTCCCAAATGCCCTGAAGAAGACGATTGAGGGATTATTAGTAAAAGAACCATGTTACTCAGCATCTATCTCAGGGTATCTGGATACGCCTTGAAGGTTAATCCCGTAACAAAAATAAAAATGCATATATTACTTTGTGTTCTATTTTATTAAGGTTAGTCGAGAGTGGTAAAAAATAAAGAATTTAAAATCGTGAAGGTATTTGATTTAAATATTACGCAAAAGGTAACTATTAGTAGTATTTACTTAAGGAAACTACTACTTTTAACTATTTTACGTAACATCATGCCTGTAATCCCAGAAGGGGTAGGCAGAGGAGTGTAATACACTCTCACGTTCCACCACTTACGTTTAAGTCCCATGGAATAGGTGGTGAGCCTATTGCCATACAGCGGGCGCATTTCCAGACTCCGAGTCACTACTAGATATCTAAATTAGAAAAATCTAATAGCACCCGACCCGGGATTTGAACCCAGGACCGCTCGATCGGCAGTCGCGTTGCAACCACTCGACCACCGAGGCAGTCAACTAAAACATTTAACTATTTTAATCCGTATTATCCATGATTGTCTTCAGCAGAGCGAAGTACGACCACGACCTGCTCAGGATCTGAAATTTTATTTAAATATGATGATAATATTATTAAAATGTATTTTATTGCCTATAAAATACGTACAAATAAAATTATAACAATTAGAAAAAGAAGAAAATAATTTTTAAAAATATGGTCAAGACTTCATATACATAGATGGACTAAATATATCCATATTTACTTGGTGATTTCCTATCCCTGAACGAGCCCTAACTATCAACTTAAATACAAAAACCGTGATCCTTCGTCAATAAAATCTGTATTCTCCTTTACCAATAAATGTTACTTGGTCGCAAACAATGTGAGGAGACCTTTAACCCTCTAATTCTGAGGGAAGACCCGTGATTCGACAGTGGAATGATAAAAAAGGGTCGAAGAAAGTTTACTGAATCCTCAATACTCATATCGTCATGTCTACCTAATATTAATGTAGAAGAAGCACGTCAGGTCTGCGAGGATAGAGATTGTGCTCTCTGCCCACTCCATAATTTAACATAATAATAATAAGGATAAAATCTCAACACACCTTGCAGCGTACATAGTAACAGAATCCACGTCAATGACTTTATCTTATTTTATGTTTTCCGATGAACGTCTCTCAAAATGATACCGCGAATAGTAAGATAGCATGATAACGATACATTGTGTCCTGTGGCCGCGCTGCGGCTGAATCACGTCTAAAAATAGCGCCACCGTACTTACAGTAGTAAATGCGTTCAAACTGAGGTCCGCGAACCTCATCGCAGTCAATTTGCACGGCCGCTGCGCCCTGCGAGGTGCAAACAATATGCGCATGAGAGCCTTAGCTTACAAACGTAACAGCAGCTCCTCTGTATTTTCACGAAGAGCCTGACAGAAAAGTTTAGTACTCCCATGTTTCACCTGTTATGCCAAATGTTCCATGGCGTAGAGAGTTATATTGCCATATATCAGGTACAAATCCAGATTATAGACTTCTAGGAATCTAAAAATCTAGAATCTTCTAGTAATGTAAAATCCACATTCTAGAAATTTCCAGTTGGTATAATCTATTAGTACCCGATCGGGAAATTTAATCCGGAATCTCTCACTTAGGGGTCCCATTTGAATTCATTAAACCGACGAAGCAGTAGTTGTTCTAAAGCTTTGTTAAACCTTATTCTATTACATTAGTTGTTTTTCCCATTCTCTCATTTCCCTTATTCAGTAAATACTACATTTAATTTACCATTTTTTCTACCAAATTGGAAATTTTACATTGGGCATAGAGATTTCCGATTGATGAAAGAGTTATACATTCAATATTTTTCTCAAATAAAAAGTGTTCTTTAAAAAATAAAGTGAAAATCAATTAAAGATATCAAACCTGAGCATTACTAGTAAAATGCTTCTCTTGATGCCCTGGTCGGCGGTATACCACTTGCAGTTATACACAGCTTCGTAGATGAGGGTACTCTGAAAATACATTGTTTTTTACTGAAAAATAATGCACATGCCCAGGAGTTAAGAAAAGGCAGATTCTGAACATGGCCATATCTTATAATTCAGAGAATCCACCGATACATTGCGAAATATGATGAGAATATGAATTTGAGAATATATGTAACGCAAGGTATTCAAAAAATGTCATATTGTCAAAGAAGAAACCGGTGAGCAGTCATCAGTAACAAAAATTGACAAGATTAATAAGATGTAAAGTAGAACATTACTTGAGCTTAGATAAGAAACACATTTAAGACCAATATCTGTTCACTGACAAGGACATTAAATATACAATAAATATTATATAGCCATCTGAGCATATCGATCCTTTGAGAAAAGACCGTATTATGTCAAAATACCTGTTTTTCAGAAAGTTCGCAATTATAATTATTCCATGACTATGACTCTCGACCATTCTATGATTTACGACTGTTATAATAATTGTGAAAGAAGTACGGC
The DNA here is from genome assembly GCA_018248815.1 of Croniades pieria auraria. NCBI lineage: Eukaryota > Metazoa > Arthropoda > Insecta > Lepidoptera > Hesperiidae > Croniades > Croniades pieria. Next base: position 18,816 of record DWJK01000696.1, read on the forward strand.
AGGTTTGCAAGGATAGGGATTTTTGGCACACCGTGCTCTCTGCCTACCCCGTAAGGAACTTGGCGTAAAGATATGTACATTTTTCTGAAAAATACGGATTTCGGCATGATACAGTCTTCTCGCAAATGAACAATTTGCTCAGTGGAACATTAGCGTAACTATTTTTCTTCTATGAAGACAGACTAGCTTTCTTTGACTTTTTCTACCCACTCAGTTCATTTACCTTGGTTCCCATAAAAATATAGAAATCCTATCTACATTTTTTATGAATTGGCAAATACACCATTTGCAAATTTGATGAATTGGATGATTGATGGTCGTTATAATTGCCATTTGACACAGCTATGGTACTGGTACTAGGTACTGGGTTACACCAGCGCACTGCGAAAGTCTTTTGATAGGAAGCGGGTATATTGGTTGGATAGTCTTCAATTCGTTGGTTGGCATGTTATAGGAAATTTCAGTCTTCGTAATACTACGTTTTTCTAAAACACCTTTTAGACGTAGTACCTACACCATTTGTAGCGTCAAGCCCATGGACATTTACTGGCAGCACCATGTTGATTTAAAATAATGCAAACCAATCCGAAATTCGAATTGATTGATTGTTTTTTCATTAATGGGTCGTTATCAATTTTCTTAAACTCAATGTCGTTACATTTAATTGTTACTAACTACCTGCTTTTGGCGGCAAAAAATCGGCTTGGCGGCAGTCAGCCGTCAAAACGTTTCACTAATATGCCTACGCCTTAAACTGTTCCTATTCGTCCTTTTAAAGTACTAGACTAGCAACATTCAGTTTTAGAATACAATTGAGTTCACTCCATTCTTTCTAGTACATTTGTTGGAAATTGTACAGTGTTTGGAAATGTGTCAATTTGTAATCAAGTGAAATTTCAAGACACTGTTAATTAACTTGATTTATATGATTTATAACTTGATTTATAAATTGATCAGGAAATTTGTCTATTTTTGAAAATTGTCAATTCGTACTATTTGGTGAATATCAGCGACTCAATAATTACAACCAAGTACTGGTATGGGACATGAGAGTTATAAAGTTTATAAGTCCAAATAGATTGGTAGCAATAGAAATCGTAAAAGTAAATAGAAAGTCTGCACTTGTTGCCTTACCGATGTCATCAGCATATCTCCGAAGAAGCAGAGTAAAAATATTTGAGAAAGGCTCATGACGAGAAACGTGACGAAGGAGAAAACTGTGCCATAGTCGTCGATGAACTGTTGAACAAAAGTAATGTATAAATTCACGCAGTTGTTAATGAAAAACATATGAAAACAATTCCAATATATGAGCATTAGATGTAATTTCCCTAAAGACGTAGACAGAGGAGTGTAGTACACTCCCACGGTTCTCCTGTGACATAATACTTAGTCTTGCCATAAATATTGTTATAAAGAAAATCAACATTTTTTTATTGTACGTAACATTTACTACTATTACAGTGTGTTAGTTTAACACATTAATATAAAACCATGAAAAAT
>DWJK01000697.1:0-20313 GCA_018248815.1 Croniades pieria auraria
AAACTTTGCTACTAGAGAACACCCTTTTTTATAATAAAGTTTTATCATTTGTATGTGCTGCTCGACGCTGTAACTTGCCATGATGATTTGTCTTTAGTGACTGATTAAAAGACGATATTTTAACAAAAAGTAAAAGAAACAATATGGCCGCCACGAGCTGTCAAAATCAACCTGTCCCTATTGTAAAACCCTATATACCAAACTATGATGAGCTTTTTATTTAGTACAATTCGTAAAAAGGTTTTAGCGGTCTTTACCCTGCTTGAAAAGCTACTACCGGTTGTGGGGGTATTCATCGGGTCATCTATCCAATGGCCATAAGAATACTCAATTTAAAGGAATACTATCGCCCTTTAGGGGTATGTTATTAGAGGGATAAACATCTTATAGACAATAATGAGTTTTTGCTTAATATCTACATTCCGTTCGTAATGAAGTTACTTTGTTTGAGCTTCTATTTCCAATACATGTATAGAATCCTACTGTGGAACATGATTGTGATCTCAAAATAAAGCCTTTATTGTAGTCACTAATATTTTTTGTGCTTTATATATCTCATCACAGTCATTTTATAAACAGACACCTAATAATACGATTTTCACCATTACCTTTTTTACGGGTTTTCTCAGAGAATAAGCGTTGTAAATCCGTATGTAATAAGATACATAAATATCACAGTGATGGCCCATCATAGATATAATGTAAAATAAATAAGTAAATGATAAGTAATAATAGACTCTATAATATTTTTGCAACTTTTTGTAGATGTATAGGCACTTTTTCTTTCTAAAGGACGCCAGAATGAACCAAGGACGTCACAATTTCCGCGTAAAAAAAGAATTAGATCTTTCAGTTTTAGAACATTATATGTCATAAAAATCTTTTATTCATCTCATGGATAAAATGCATATCGGAGAGGCCATGTAAAGGAAGTGGTGCAGTAAGTGGTGCAGTAAGGTGCAGAGAGCATAATCATAATGTGGTCTCTTTCTCTACGATGTACTCCAAGAACGGTTGATCGTACAGAAAAATGCAGTAGACATCTTTTATAGATAATCGGGTGACGAACAATTTCGTAAATAGTCTTTACTGACCTCCAAGTAAAAGAACGCGAGATATTCGGGAAAAACTGATTTTTGTGCCCTTTGACCTTAAATATTTTTTTAACCGTCACAGTTTCGATATCGGTTTTTCAAATTATAATTAAAACACCGCAATAAAGTGTGTACCAGAAGCTCCTAGGAATTGTTCCACAGATTGAGGTTTGAAAAAGCAGATATCACCGAACTAATATCAAAACATCGATTAAAAGTTTGCAGCCAATTTTGTGAGCAAATAATAATTCGGCTGCATAAGATGCAAATTAACGGTTGCTGCGCGGTGTCGCTTCCAATAATATCACTGCCACGTACCAGGATTTTATAAAATCGAAGAATTTATTTCCGTGTTATATTATATACGTTACAATGCAAAGCTCGGTTGTTTGTTGGTAATTTAATGGACACAGTCATAAGTAATACTCATATGTGATCCATTGAACGTAGAGAGGGAATAAGGTTCATAAGATAATATATTCAGTTTTTAGCTACTTAATGAACCAAATTATAAATATTGAATAAAGCTTTAGTACTGATGTTATAGATTTGTGAAATATTATTTTCTTTACACGATGCGAACGACATGTTGAGTAATGAGGTATACAGTCAGGTAAGCCAGAAGTTGTTTGCCTATTTAGGCCCACTGCTGTCCAGGGAAATAATGTATTATCAAAAATTGTTTTCAGCAGTAAGGGAATGTGTAATTTTAAATTTTTTTTTTTCAACATAAAGTACTTTTGGATATGTTTAAGTGAGAATTAATAATTGATAATAAGTGAGTAAATTTGTTAATGGTGCTTTTAAGGAAAAGAAAATGATATTTGAAAGCTCGTATAAATTTAATTTATTCATTAAAACATAATAAGTATGCAAAAGTAATGAAGATATTATATTTTGAATATTTCAATTCATATTTAATTAGTTTATTGTGACCTTACTTTTAAACTAAGAGGGTTACAGAGCAGAAAAATAAATAAATAATGTGACAAACATAACAAAGGGCTGCGGACTATGAAACTTAACAAACGATCGTTTAAATATAAATCATACGCTTTTACGAATAAATAAGTTTATAAAGTAAAGCACACGGTTTAGAAGTACATGTATGCTTTGTTACATATACTATGTGTCTCTCTAATAATGCTACTTAATCATATAAATATTTTTGCTGAAATCTCCTTAGATTTATGCCCTTAAATAATACCATTGGTTGGTTACATTTGTATTTTAAAATCTGTTCAAATAATATACGACACTTGTTTTCACGTGAATATTTTTTACAATTTTTATTAAAACACTCGTCACTTTAACCTGAATAGATAATATTAATTTACAATCTTATGTATATACGATGTTTAATTTGAGATTAATTACTTAGATCACGAATGCTAATGTTAAATATGAAATAATGACGGTAAAGTTTTCTTAAGGATACGTGACCATTCGTAATGCAGATTGGATCACTTGACCGACACGTCATATGAAGGCGAAGATAAGGTCATTGCAATTTTATCAAACGGCGGTGCAACATTGTAGTCGCTCGGTACCAGGCTCGCACGAACTGTAGAAGATTTTATACGTTGTTCTCGTTCTCCGTGCAGGTGTGACGTCACCTATCAATAACACAAAGTAGCCACGCTTTACGTCCAGAGAGAACCAAATGATGCATTTTTGTAAAATATAATGTAACACTGTAAGATATACTTATAACAATAGAAAATATAGTTAATTAATACATCTACAGTATAACTATGTATAATATAAACTGTCTCAATACATTACAGGAGACCGAATGTTACGAAAATCGGCAAATATGTGACCAAAATACTGTATTGAAGTTTTTGTTTGTACTTGAAATTTGCTCTTGATTATTGTCGTTAGAAAATCATAATGAATATAAAGGATTTTATATAAACGAAGCGTTACTTTCCGCATAAAGTGAAAACACTTTTACGGGCGGAAAACAAGGAAACGCGTGCATACGACGAGCGCGCGCTCTGCGACGGTGCAATTCATGACTGTGACTGCATAGTGCTGTGCAACATTGTAAGCGTCTTGGACTAGGAACATATGAATTGAAAGATACTTTTTGTAGCATTTGTCGATTTTACTTCTTCCCTACAATAGCAGGACTGTTACATCTGCTCGGCCTACCGTTGTCTCTTTAACCCAGAACTATGATATCAAAAGTAAAAAATATTACGCTGTGCATATTTATGTTATTTATAATTATTTGGAATTAAAATAAATACAAGTGTACATAACGATAGCTCGTCAATAAAATATGAAATAAATATAATTATGTAACTAAGATAATGATTATTATTAACTTTGCTATACAATGATTAATCGTAATAATTTATAAGGATTAAATAATTTAATCGCAAACCCTAATCAAGGTGTTGCATTCCTACGTAAAAGTAATATTATTTTAGGTATGTCTTAAATTAATTTTGTTTAACTGGTGAAACGTGGGAGTGTACTACAGTTCTCTGCATACCCCTTCGGGGACTACAGGCCTGATGTTACGACTTTTTTCGTCATAAATTAAAAAAATTAAAATATAAAGAATTAAAATGAAAATATAATATAACTAATAAATATCAATCACGTAACGTACATTAGGCAGACAGAGCGAGCTTTATGATAGATAGCTGGTGTCCTGCAGACACATGCACTCGGAACGAGGCTGAAGCTAGTCTTTCAAGTGCATCGTCAGTGCAAGAAGATACTAGGACATCAAAGCGGCATGGCACTAAAGCTGTATTTTATTCTTTGTACATATTTAGCATTTGTGTCTAATTTTGTATTTCATATATTAAAATAGTTATAGTATGCATAATGTGACATAATTTTATTATAATATTGTGCAAATTATGTCTCAAAAATATATAAATTTTTGACTAGATAGAGTAAAAAGCGAAATATTAAATCGTCACACTTCCGGAGCTATGCAGGAAGTAGGCGGTCTGCAGTGAAGCTATTGGCGAAAGCTCTGAAACTGAAGGCGACCTCATACCACTCGTTACCACAGATAATAAATACAATTTTTCCGGCGTATCCGTTCCCCGCGTTTTTCAAAATGTTGTTTTTAATATAAAAAAATTAAATACAATTGATTTAAAAGTTATTTTAATTTTTTTCATCTATTTAATGTGTACTCATATCAAGTTTTGTTGCTATTTATTGCAAGCTTTTCTCTCCAAACTGAACAAAGTCTATACAGCGCGAAATTTTAAATTCAAGTCTACGAACCACCTTAGCAATTTTGTTTTACTTATTATTGAATGGACTAATTTGAAATTACTCAGTTTTATAACATTTATGTATATTATGTAGACATCATTCGCACTTTAGTTAATAACAAATTCTTTAAGCTTTTTGATAAATAATAGCAAGTTACAAAAATAGTAGAGTATGTGAACCCCGGCAATGTGTGAAGAGTGATTCGGTGCAGTATTGATTAATGCAGCCGACAATACTTCCATCTCGCTCGACAGGACATGGGCGGGCACGAATCATCAACATATATAAACTATTTATTTTCAGTGACAGAGACGGACGATGCCACGAGAATATGCATTATACTCAAGATATAGAATATCGCCGTTTCATCGTCCCACCTTTGCACTGAAAGGTGTCCGTCACACAATTGATAATCTGAATTTCGGGTTCAAGTCACACATGTTGTTTTCAATAACAGTATGAGAGAACTCACTCGCAACATACCGAATTCGCTTTACTCTCCATGCCCACACAAAGAATAGTTTTACAGTTTGTCTTTTTTATTTCTTAAATCATATATTTCTTAAGCGATCTTTTTTATATTGTTAACAGTAAATTAAATAAAAAGTGCTTATGTGTATTTAAAATGAATAGTGACTGAAAGGCTTTCATAAATGTTTCAGCTTCATGAAACGTGGCGGGAACTTTGTGTACATATAGTAAAATGCGAAATGCATTCGTTGAAATGCAGTCGTCAAAGTAGAAAGACAATATGAAATAAAATGATAATGATAAAGAAATGAAAAGCCATCTTAAAGTTCCACTTAATTTTATAAAACATTGTTAAAATTTTTTAAATCCTTCATAAAGAAATACCGCATAAATTAGAAAAAAAAAATTGGAATTAAATTTAGTGTTTTTAGTTTTGCAAATATAGTAAAAAAAGTCATTATGTACGTACTTCTGCTGACAAGTAGGTACGCAATGCAAACTGCTCAAATGCAAAATCTACCTGAAAGTTCATCTACCTGCGAAATTTAGTGAACGCGAGTACTAGGATATCAGAAATCACGTGGAGTGGAGTAGTAGATACCAGACCGAGTGAGAGAAAACATATCATCAGAGGGCGGAGTGTGCTAACGTCACTTGATGCAAATCAATCAACACATGCGCTCTCCGCGCCTAAAACTACTGCAGTCATCGTAAGCGTCTGCAAGCGTTTGCAACTAAATATGAAGATCTAACTGGACCCGTATAAACAGCCAAAGATTATGTAAAGAAGTGTCTCGTGGGAGTCGCTTGTGACGTGAGGAGTTGTAATCAAAACATGCTCAAGAAACTCAACTTATAAAGTCAACCTTTACCTTAGTGACTTCAGTGAAACCATTCATACTAGCCCTCTTAGTGATAGGAGATTAAGTAAATGAGCAGTAATGTCTCAGAAAATTAAAATGAAAAATAGAAACGAGGATAACAAGGATACATATTCCTTCGTATGGAGGTATAGCAAGCATCGGGGAATAAAAATCATATTCAATAATAAAGCCAAAGCGAAGCACTCATTTCCAAAAATGTTTTGGTCTTCATGCAAATGTGGAAAGTGTCAAATCAAGACCATACGGTCAAAAAAGACGAAGAAAATTAAAATTATATTTGTTTACACCAAATGCATCAGACACAGGAGAGTGCAAATATTGTTCACTATGCGTACAATATCGTTTAGAAATGGGATAATATCAAAGATCTGAAATCAATGCCCGAATGTCAGTTGTGTTTCGTTTTTTAATCAGTTTTTTAACTAGGTCTATGTGTCTGATTCATGTTTCGTTGCATACGTGGTACTGAACAAAATTATATGGCAAGAATACTGAAAATGGAAGACACCGGCAGAATGTCGATCTGGGAACGCATCTCCTTCAAGAATTACGATAGTTCAGGATGTATAATTGTAAGAAATGAGATTATGTGTAGCACGTTTGAACCAATAAATATTCAATACTGTCTAAGCTTTTTAATATTGTTGTTTCCTATAATAAAAGCGTCTCTAGAAAAAAGTAAGTTTTATTAAAAATTAATAAAATACAGAAACTGAAACACTTTAATCGAAATGGACGCTACACCACATATTTCTACTTTAGTTTACCAAAAAAAATCAATTGTGTACTTTTTATGGTTTTATAAAAAGGTATAAAAATATCCCTTGAATTCAGTCTCTTTGACGTTTACGAGTAACATTCCTAGCTTTATGTATCTGTTATTTACATATCTATGTAATAAAAATCAATATATCTACACTTTCATTTCTTATATATCACGATCACGAACACTCTTATACTGAATGGAACAGTGCGTGAGCTTATACATGTACATATGTTGTCTCGAATTATTCCTTCGTTATATTTGCAGTTTTCCGAACTATTGTACATTTTACAAATATTAAAATGAGAGACGATAAATCATTTTATTTTTAGATATGCTATGCGATGTTGTCGTCACAAAGTAGAGAAAATGAAATATCTACTGGTATAACTATAAATGTTAGACTATTCGTCATCATCAGCCTCGTCATAGTTTCTCTGGCGAGCATAGGTTTCGTATGGGAATCAGGACGAAATCATGTAGAATTTGATACCTAGTAAATATAATAAAAAATAACGTAACATTTAAGAAATGCACATGTCGTGTCACGGGCGAGGAGTGTTCTGGGAATTCGAACCCCAGACCATGGGAGCAGAAGGCCGATCGTAAATAACTGGGTCTACATTCCACAGCACCCATGTACGAATACGTAGCAAGGGGTTGTGAGGGTGAAGGTTTATGCTTTATTAATAGCGATTTCCAACGCTGACATTGACATTTATACAAGTATTTTTCATTTCAGTGTTGCAAAATGAATGTGTACAGCTTTTTCAAAAGTCAAATAGAATATATAATCATTTCGTTAATTTTATCACAAAATAGGAATCAGGTATGTAAGTACTAGATACTTACTTATATTATCAAAGAGTCTGATAAGGAAACCCTAAAACAATATGAGATACCTAGAATTTTTATCTGTTGCTTCAATTATATAACACTGTATTACTTAGTTAATATTATTTTCTAGTCAACACGATAAAAATTATATTTTTGATGTGAAACAAATATAAATCATTTGTTTCATTGTTCATATGACTTGTACAAAATAACTTCGATGTTTCACATCTGCCAGGCGTGCCATGACAGCTTGCATTTTTTTTCTATTTAAAATTATGCATATTTCGTACCAAAAGATGCATTTATTTCAAACAAATGTTCTCAGCACAAAAACTTTAATTTGATGGAGACCGAATTACAACTTATGGAACGAATGTGTATATTTAATTCGTCGATATCATTAAGCGGGTGTCATATCTCTTGACCTTTCCGTATAAAAACAATTCGAATGGATGTCGTAATATTGATAGCAGACGCTATATATAATATTGTAGACACATGTTATGTGACGTAGTGCATTTGTTTACAGCTGCATCGAAGTGCAACATTGTGTTCTTTTGCTACCAGGACCGCATAGATTTTTAGAGATCGTATCACTATACAGCCGCGTATTTATTTATTATTGAACATAGTTCGTAATTAAATTAGATTTTTCGCTTCAGAAAGCATCATTATTCGTTAATGGACAGCATCAGCTCTTTTACGGGCGCGTGCATAGCTTAGTTATACCGACTTATGGGAAACAAATGCTGTTTTTGTAGTCGAGGTGGCAACCTTCAAAAGATACCCGGTATCCTGGGAGTAATACCGGTTTACGTGGGATTTGTGCCGCACTAAAACCCTTCTGGTGACCTTCCTCTGCACTAATAGGAGAGCTCTGGGATCAGCGTCAGATCGGAGAGGTGCCTTCCTAGCGTGACGCCCCTCCGGCCACTACAGCAGGAGGACACATGTTGTCGCAATATGCCTACATGGATCGTTGCCTGAAAGATTAGAGCTCCCACTGTAATCGCTCACGACCCCGAGTCTCCTTTTAGTCGCCTCTTACGACAGGCAGAAGATGCCGTAGCTCGAATTCTGGTCCCGAGCTACGGGGACAATGAGAAACACTACCTAAGGCTTAAAATGTTAGGGCGCTGTCACTCTTTGAATTATTGACTGTTATTGTGTACTCGTATATTAGTTATCGTTCCAATGCTTCATACGATGTTTGCAGAGGTAAATTATAAAGGGTAAAACGTTTTATTCTTCTTTCGACTTCCACAATACTATTACCGCTTGTAAATTTATAATGGATTAAGGAGCCAAGTGTCGTAATAAAATAAAATATTATATTGTCGTATATTAAAGTATATTAATATTATAGGGCCATTTTTATGTTTGCCTGAGTATTATACAACAGGGATTGATTTGATAACTTATAATTATGTACTCGTATAAGGGCATAATTCATAATTCGTTTAAAATTAAATGTAATAAGTTGTTCTCCCATCTCGGAACTTATAAAATGAGTGATCTAATCTAATAGATGACCAACAAATTAAAACAAAGCCATTATAAAGTTTCAATATTAATCAAAAGGATGTACCGTTACCAAAAGTATTGTTTAAACATTTTGATTACTGCTGTAAGAAAAGTATGCGAGTTTTTCTTAATTCTTAGTTATATCTCCAATATTTGTTTTAGGTATCTATTTCGAATACCTATACCTAGTAGATTCCTTTTATTCATCATCATCATCATCAGTCTATCTGAATCCACTGCTGGACATCGGCCTCCCCCAATGAGCGCCATAGCATCCTGTCCTTATTAAAAGCTCTATTAAAAAGGTATTGTCAAAAACTAATCGAAATTTGAAATTTAGTCTCAGCACACAAACGTTTTATAGCACATTGCAATATTCTGGCTTTCGTGGTTCAAATATTTATTAGCGATTCGTAATTATTTGGCACAGATTTTTATTTTTCCTTTATATTTAAAATATGATTCTCCTTATTATAAAATGAATTCCGTATTATAAGCGTTAGAAAAACAGATATTATATAAAATATTTTAAAGAAAATTTACAGATGAAGTTATGGCAAAAAATGGTAAGATTAATTTAAGACTGAACAAATAAATAATAATCATACAGGTTATGGGTTAATAGACCAATGAACTCATGGAAATATCGGATCAGGATACTAGGGTGTCAGACCTCTGGTGGAGATCATTGAGGTAGAGCTGCAATGTTACTCGCTGGCATAGTTACTCGTAAACCGCCCGCCCTCATTGAAATGTAGTGCTGCTGTGATTTCTATCCTATTTATTGCTTTCTCTGGCTGTAAAATTGTACAGCACTACATAATACAATCGTTTAATATTAATACGTAAAACATTCGACTAAGAAAAAATATTAGAATCTTCGTTAAGTGGCAGCAAAATTTAAAAATAAAAACTAATAAATTACTTTTAAATTTGTCAGTTCTTGTCCATTAAACTCTTTCAAAGATCTTTATTATAAAGTCTGGTCAGAAAGTATTGTTATCGGAAACTATAAAAATCACTGAAAAGCGTTTCCACATTATTGTGATAAAATTGCATTAGATGCGCTACTAGCAGCAGGCAAATGTGCACTTTTTAGTGCACAAGTGACTAGGAACATATGAATCTCTGGAGTTTGATTAGAATGACATTAGCTACAGTGCCCACTATACGTGGTAAACTTCAGTTCATTCAGGTGGCGGATGTTCGTCATCGACAAAACTCATGAATAAAAACGCCCACCGGAAGTAGATGGGCGGGTCACTCAACAAAATGAAATAGCACTATATTCTATGTTAACCCTACCATCATTTTCGAGGAAAATGTCAAAATGTAACGTCAGTAGGAAAACTGGTATTAGAGCCAGATTGTCTGGAAACAGTGGTCTTTGTTCTTTGAGCTTGAGTTCTTTGATTACAGTATCAAAATCAATCCTAAATTTTTGTTTGTACATCACTTATTTTTAAATTGGCTAAGCGGAAATAGCTTTCAGATATTATATTTATTATATTTGCGCTAATGATAGAAAAATGCAGTTCTATATTTCTGTAAATAATAAAAAAACTTACAGATCACTTCGTGCGCATTTGGTTACACATATCTAAACATGACACAAAAATTTGAAATTTTAACAATCTCATACAAATTTATGCTTTGATTCGTGCATGCCTCTTCATGATTTTTGAAATAGATTTGTTTCCTGTTCACGTTGGAGCAATTTACAATTTATGCAGATTGTACAGTGTATGATATCTATGTACATTGAATAAACAAGACAGTACTACTTCACTAAAAACTATTGAGCAATTAGACTCAATTTATAAAAGAAAGTTTATCATTTACGATAGTTTTTATCCATTTTCAAATAATAGTAATTAAGCTTTACATACTTTTTTACTATCTATACGCTTTAGAAACCATAACAGGGCATGCGCAGAGATCAGGCTGGCAAAAATATATACGTACACACGTACTTATTTGGCAATGTGTTTTACCGCGGGTCTAAGTATTGTTTTTAAGCTAAGCAGTGCAGCGGTGCACTTTGCAATCAGAGCATTCCTGCTATCACGAGCCAACAGTGCATAAAATTGCAACCGAATTACTAGGATAGCAGAACATCGAAGAGGCTACAAAGTGTGTGACACGTACAGACATATTCCTGTGAGATGCAAATGCAGTGAGCTGCGCATAAACGACTTGGTTTGACATTTGTTCAGTGATAACGATGGACGCGAAATAACAGTTTGTTTTACGGCTCAGTTATTACATTTGGTGTTTCGGAAATTGAAAAGAATTAAAAATTGCATCTTTTAACAGGTATGAAGTGATACTCATTAAAATATTTGTATATAAAATTCTTAAAAATTAATGTAATCCATAAAATTGTCCACATTGTTTTCAACTCTTGATAGGTCGAAGGTGTTATTTTGATATTTACTTATATATCAGTTATATTATTCTTCAGTGCATTTGTAGCGTAAAAAATATATATTAACATTCAGGTTTAATAAAGATACGACATTCGGTTTCAAATCTGAAAATATCCTATAAAATCGCAGTATTCAGACATTCGCATTGAATTTGAAATTGTAATTCCTTGGTTTCAGACTTCATTTGCTAGGTTACCCCATTCGTGTCGGGAAGTCGCTAAAAAGTGGAGTTCGTCTCGTTTAATGTGTTAAAATTAAAGTTTTATGTACTTCAATTAGGTTTAAATGACGACGATATGAAGTAAAAAAGTGAGGCGAATAATATGCCCAGTGATTTGCACGTATCATACTGTCGCCGCAGGTATGTCCTAATCTATTCTTTCTAGCTAGTTCCTCAGAATGTTTGTCTATTAAACAGTAATCTATAATAGCAAAGATTCAAATGATTAACACAATATAATTATTACTATAGTGCTTTATATAGATTGCTTATTCAGTGTATAAATTCTGTTGAGCGTCGAATGAAAAATGGTTCATAAATTGATACCATTAATTTATGAGACAGTGACAAAAGAACTTCTCCAGACACCTTATTCGTTTTATTTTTTGTTAATTGTTATCAATTCTGATTCTGAATGATTGATTCCGTTAACAAATTCAATGTGTTGCGGTGTACAACGCGTCCAATGTGCTGTGGTATTCTAAGTGCAATTATCTTCTTCTGTGTTAATACAACAGTTTTTCCTGTGTGCTGATTGCATATATCTCAGCATCATTGTCAGATGACATCAGCCCGCAGCTGTACAGAGGCGTCTCATAAGATCTAGTGTATCTAATTAAAGTATTTTTATTTCCCATTTAATAAAAAAAAATCAATATAAGTTAGGTATGTTATTGTAGTACTATAGTTTGTATCCGTTTATTTTAACCGACAATATAACAGTGGACGAACGAAAATGAACAACTGTTGCAGTTATATTACTTAGAGTTAGAAAAAAAAGAGACACAAGGCATACAAATATAAAAATATTATTTTTATTATTAAATCGTCACGCTAAGTCCTTTGGGGTGTAGACAGGGGGCAGCTAGCGCAAAATATCTCTCAAATATATAAAATCTGTATGAAAAAAGAGAGAACGTAAGATGCGATAGATAACTAAGCGTGCGTGACCGCCACTGATATAATGATGGCTATTATTAGGTCCGATACCTCGCAATCAGTGACGTCTGTTCTGGGAAAACGTACATAACTTTCAAAACAATGTATGGGTACTACGGGAAAATCTTGAAACCTGATTAAACAAATATATATGAAAAAATAATGATGTCTGTAATCAGTCTCATAGAAGTTTTTTCATATCTGCATTTTAAAAATAGGTAGTTCTAAGTAATTTTCAGCTGCAAAGAGTCTTATGTCTACAATAGAGATAGGTATTTGGCTATCCTACATTACCTGTCCTACTGTACAGCCGCTTGCATTATTACGGCAGAAGATTAATTACAGGCACATGAGATGTTCTTCAAGGTAGCCACAGATCCGTGACCTACCTGGAAGCAACTACCGAAGCGGAAGTTCCTCTTAACTAGCCAGTGGAATACCTACTCGTGTTGACTGGCGTGGTTTCTTCAGCACACCTATTTGTTCTTGTTCCAAACTTATTTGCAAACAATAATTTATGAATTTATATGAATGGGTTTACATTTAAGAGTTATCCTGGTGTATTAACTTTTTACTTACATACATACATATATTTGTATATAATTAATCGGTACAGTTACATACATCTTAATTTGGTAATATTACAAATTTAAATTAAAGCAAATTTGGGTGTACGTAACATCACGCCTGTAATCTCCGATGGGGTAGGCGAAGAAGTGACGTACAGCCCCACGTTTCACCAGTTACGTTTACGTCCCATGTAATATAAGTGTCGTATTGCCAGACGCCGGGCACAGGTTCAAACTCCAAGTCATTACTAGAAATGCTAAATTAGAAAAATTTAATAGTATCCGATCCGGGATTTGAACCCAGGACTTCCCGAACGGCAGTCGCGCTTGCAACTGGTCGGCCAACGAGGCAGTCTAATCTATGTCGAATAAATTTGGGTGTAAAGCTTAAGGAAAATATATATAATATATAATTTCAAGATCTTTTGAAGTACATAATCCATTTTTACCGTATGTTTTGATTAAGATGTAAATATTCATGTAAATGTAATTTTGAAATAGATTTCTTATAAATCAAAATGCTTTATCGAACGACTTAACTAG
Organism: Croniades pieria auraria; assembly: GCA_018248815.1. Taxonomy (NCBI): domain Eukaryota; kingdom Metazoa; phylum Arthropoda; class Insecta; order Lepidoptera; family Hesperiidae; genus Croniades; species Croniades pieria. The sequence continues at coordinate 13,523 of DWJK01000697.1, forward strand.
GCATTTAAAATGGATGGAAGTAGTAGCTAGTGGTTTTTAAACGAGGGTGAAAATAAAACGAAAACGGCTGCAGCTGTCTGGGGCGCTCTACCCTTCCGCTAAGTACAAAGGGTACGTTGCTCCCAGATTCTAGACTCTCTGTGGCGTGAAATCTGTCGAAACCTATTTAACTCAATATTACACTTCGCACAAATATTTCATACCATTAATAATTTTTCATACCTCTACGAGATTCAATGTTTCTTATCATACCTACAAGGGATGAAAATTAAATACCGCACTCAATAAGTATTACCGTAATAAAAATTGTCTAGGTGTATATTTACTATTCTATATTATGTCAAACGTAATGAGTTAATAAATTATTATAATTGACTGAGATTTAAATATAAGATGCGTTAGTCAACAGTTTGCAATCTCATAGACGCTATAAAGTGTCAAGATCAAAGTGGAATATGCAAATAAACTAGATGCTGATCATAATATAATTATAATGTCCGATGTAGCGCGCACTCGTGCAGAGAGCGTCCTGTTCAAAAAAATATTTCAATGAAAATTCTGTGGATTTTAAAATAATTTTAACATTAACGAAAATAATTTAGTAAATGCTCATATCTTCACTCTGGTATATACACACAAACAAATCCCCATACTCCCAGACTGCCAGCGACACGGTACTTACACATTTGAGTTCCTGCTCTCAACCCTCCAGTCGCACCCTATCTCCCGAACAAGAAGCTAAGTTGCCGAATGGTAAAATCGTATTTAAAATAAACAGACTTGGACCTTTCAGAGGTAAGGTAACTTTTAAATACGAGGACTTGTAGGTTCAAGTCAGTCGATAAGATAGTGTCATAGTATCGCTTACATAATGTTGGGAGTGACTAAGAAAAGTTCTATTGTCAAATATCACCAACGAAGTGTGGTCGGTCGTTCCTGTAGCCGATATTATCATCAATAGCATGTTAAAAGAAGCAAATTGATAAAACTTACAGTTTTTTCGTACCAGGAAGTAAGAAATACATACAGGTGTACATGGTGCGACTCTCTAGATTCACGCTATTGAGTCTTTGTTAAATACAAAGGCCAGTAATCCCTAGACTTTACAATAGATGTGGGTGTCCAATGCCAATAAGGTAAGTCACGATATGTTAATATTATTATGTATGTAACAAAGCGTATATACGTATTTTGTTCTTCTTGTTTATATTTTAATCTTAAGTTACCTGTGATGTCAACACATTTTTGTTTATTTTTTTTTAAATGTTAAATTTCGTGCTTACTTAGTTTTTCTACAAGAGTAGGCCCTCGGAACTGTTGCGTACTCCATCATATTATTCCACTGCGAATCGGCAAAAGCCGAAGTTTATAACGAGATTCGTACCCTGTAGATTCTTACTTAAAGATAACGATCGTTACTGACTTTTTAATGGATCTCCCGAAATAACGAAACGCTTCGAAACATATCGTTTATAATCTGTAACCGTATCAGGGCTGCAAGCTTTTAGCTCCCTTTTCTTAATCTGAAACTTTTATTTTCATAAGAGTTATTGATTATATTGAATTTGGTAAAATTAAGTGTAAGTAAATACTTCCTGTACAGAATCAACTGCGGAATACTGGACTTATTCGTGTTTTACTCTAAAGAACATGATTGACAAGTTATTGAGTTTAAACAGCTGTTAGCTTTAGAATTGAGACTCATTCACTACTGTCCATGGTAGGGAAGAGTAAGCATACCTGGTCGCCCTACTATTTGGGGAGACGAATACGCTCCACAAAGCCGACTGCACTTGGCCAGCGCGGGCAGGGTATGGCCTTAACCCTTCTCATTGTAAGGGAAGTCAGGTACCTAAGTCTATGGCCATACACTAAACATAAGTTCAGACTGCGAGCTACAACAATGAATTTTATCTTAGAATAACCCAATAATATTATGCTTCGCGCGGGGATCGAATCCACAATCTTTTGCTCAGCAATCACGCTTGCAACCACTACACCAATAAGACAGTCAGTAAAAATATTAAAACCTTGTTTATTGACGACGTACATATGTGCAATTGAATTTATAATTTATTTTTTACGATATTAACTTGAATTAGACTTGCGTAGGTAGAGATGTCTTTTCTGACTACAATGGGAAAAGTTAACATTTTATGCTTCGTACAATTATACATAACATATCAGTTCCCACGACGGATTGTAAAGCAATTGATTTGTTATACTTTATTTAACACTAATTTAGCACCAATTTACCGCTTACTTACCGCTTATTTACCGCGGATTTAACGCTGATTTATCGTCATTTACTTACATGCGCTTGCGTTGCCTGCTTTTGCGTTTGTGTCGTAGATACCGATATGGTATCTGCTGCATTTATTTGCAAGAAAATGTATTTGCCTTTATTCGCAAGAAAACAATACTTCTTTTTAAAACCCTTTGTTTCTAGAACAAAGTGTTTTGGTCACTATTGTAGTGATAAGTGAATACGAGCATTACTCCCATCCACAGCTGGACATAGACTTCTCCACTAGCACGATACTGAGCTCGATTTTCAGTTATATTTATATAATAGAATATGTAACTGTTAGCAACTGGCTAATCATCATAACGTTTTCTAAAGCCTGCTGAGTCTGCCAACTCGCAAACAGCCAGTGTGTCATACTTAACTTCTCTCATTCTGAGAGTAGACTGGGAGGTGTCCGAGAGTAGAAAGATGAAGGTTATGGCTGTGGCACGAATGTTACGGTTAATATGAGTTGCACGCGGTATAATATTCTGGATTATGTACATGGTCACAATCACAAGGGCTAGGTTTACGTTAGGCTTAGTATAGACAATAATAAAATGAGTATTTATGACTAACTTATGAGTAATGCCAACTTAAGAAAAAACAATAACACGATTATACTAACTCCTTTTAGGAAGCTTTACTATTGTCACGAAACGATTCTAAATTCCTCAATAACGTAGATTTGTTATACGTGACTGTAATTCTAAAATGGTCAGTTACGTACAGTAATTGTTCTTATAAGGAAACGACAGAAGTCGCGAACTCCGCTGCCACGAGACGTGACCATCCGCATGAATGATGGTCACGACCTTGAACCCTAAGGACATTTTGTGCATATGTTCAAATTTCATGGTAATGTTGATGAATAAATTTTATATCACGGCAGAATCGAGGTAACAATCTGTTCCGGTCAAAACAGTAACTCTTAAATCTTTTTATAATCTTAAAAAATAGCCTTAGATTGCCTTTTCTAAAATAATTTTGTTACGTTTTGATTTAGAACTTGTTTTTAAATAACAGTATTCTGTTATTGACTGCCTCGTTGGTCGAGTGGTTGCAGGCGCGACTGCCGGTCGTGGGTTCAAATCCCGAGTCGGGTACTATTGTATTTTTCTAATTTAGAATGTTTAGTAGTGACTCGGAACCAGGATCTGTTTCCGGTGTACGGCAATAGGCTCACCACCTATTCCATGGGACTTGCACGTAACTGGTGAAATGTGGGAGTGTACTAAAGTCCTCTGCCTACCCAATCGGGGATTGCAAACGTGATGTTACTGTTATTTATTATTTTATTCAACATATTCTTGGCTATACTTACTAGACGACCCTAGAATTTAAGACGTTATAAAACCATTTCATTACGAAAAAGACATGTAGAACCGTGGCCGCGGTTTATCCATATTTTATGTATAAATTATCCATATAATATGTGTATATATTATATTTCATAGAATAATTACAAATTTAATTTATCCTATAGCAAAACAAATACGACGTGGGCAGTGGCGAACAGTTCGACGACCTGGTGGGGCTGATCGAGCACTTCCGCTCGTATCCGATGATAGAGACCTCTGGCGACGTGCTGCGGCTGCTGCAGCCCGTCAGCGGTACTTGCATCCGGGCGCACGACATCGATCAAAAAGTACAGGTGAAAAGATTATCTCTTTAGTAACATGTTTTGTAAAACGGAAAGAGCTGTGAGAATGTTCGCAGCTATTCTATCACTCGTGAAGAATATTAATATAAGAAATTAATTCATCATTTTTAAGTCATCTTCTTATTTGGGTGTAAGAAACTCAAGTCAAGTGAGCCAAGGCAAGTGCGCCTAGCGAAGGTCGTTTGAGAAACACGCAGTTAAGAATTATTTTACAACTATTTTTATTATTACTTTACAATTTTCTTTGTTTTTTTACTTTTTTTTTACGAAATTTGAAACAAGTAATACACATTTCTATCAGTTTTTTGCATCATCTCTGATTATATTGTGGCCGGTAAGGGTACCAGGAGTAATATTATGCAGCAATTCTTTGTTAGCATTGTTAGTTTTGTGGAAATAGTCATAGACATAGTGATAAAAACATGCCAGTGTACGTCGTCCTAAAAAGCTAAGTTATTGTAACTATGGACATTTAAATAATTACTTTCAACAGTTAGTACAGTCTCGGTACAGGGCGAGCCTCCCGTCATAGTCGGGGCACAAATGCAGACTCTCTGCTATTGCTGGGATTTTCAAATTAGTAAAACCCTATAATAGATTGCTCGACTCGGGATATCTTGAACAGCAGTTGCAAGAACTACGCCAACGAGACAATAAAATGAGTGTAGATATTTACTGTAATAAATTATCTTTGTTTTAACAAATTATCGTGCAACTATATTTATTGTTTTGTTCACCTGTCGTAGAATTATGATGTAACGATAAAATTTTAAGAAATCTAAACTTTATATAAATATCTATGTACGTGTTAATTGCAGTGTAGTTATCTAAATCTCTGTTCGATGTTTTAATTGACAACGTTCCAAAATGGATAGTGTTAACTTTCCGTTTACCGATGAACATGTTTTTACTTGACCGTGCAATACGTTATTCGTAATACGTGTGTTTGACTTTTCATAGTACTTGTCCATTGCACTAATTGTGGTTTAATCGCCTTGTTAAAAGGATACCAATAACAGGTAGTTAATGATTATTTGCTTAGAAACTTAGTCACATAAATTTCTTATTTGTCTTCCTGTCCTATTGATCTTCGTTTGTTTATAGTATTCAAGGTAACAGCGACTGTAGTGTTGTTAGTATAATTAATAAAGAACCGCAGTTTAATTGAATACTAATAAATTATATTCATATTCATTATCTGTAAGTCTTACGCAAATAAGTTATGAAAAAATCGATTGCCAATAAAACGGTACATTTGAGAGGTATTTATATCTATTATTTGCATTACAAAAGAAACAATGTGATTGTTTTATTTTTATTAATTATTGACATTAGAAGAACACGTCTTCCTGCGTTTGTCTGGCTAGTTACAAGACTCTTCCCGTGATCATAATTTTTTTCTAGTTGACACTCAATAGGACCGCCGTGAGACACTTGTATTAGCTGTTGTAGTAGCAAGGATTAGATTTAATGTAATAAATATGATTACAAATTATTTGCAGGAAATGGAAGAGTTTCGAAAGTCAGAGAACAAGTCTGGTTACGACGGAGAGTTCTATTCTTTGAAGATGGTTGATGACATACATGTGTTTACTACGAACGAGGGCATGAAGATTGAAAACACACCTAAAAATAGATATCGTAATATACTACCATGTAAGTTATTCATAATTTATATCCAATAAAATCTATATATAGAAGAATCTTATCGAAAATTTTAAAATATGTTGACAGTATGTGGGCTGTGCATCAGTAAATTATTTATTAAGATACTTTCTTTCCATATATTTTTTATATAAGTTAAATATTATGTTCAATTAGTCATCTTCTACGTTATTTTAGTTAAATACATATATCGACTGAAAATGTATTGTTATAATAAACAAATTAATTCATACCTTACAAGTGCCGTGGGTAAAGCCTCCGCCTTGTCCTACAACGTGTCTTTTGATAGTATAACTCGTTCGTACATTACACTCTCCGACACCACGAGGAATGATCGCTGACAGTTGTTCAGAGAACGCTAAGAGAGCATTGATATACACGTATAAAAAATATATTATTTTAAGGAGACTTTCTCGCTGATCGAGTTGGTTGCAAGCGCGAATAACGAGCGATTGGTTCTGGGTTTGATCCCCGGATCCGGTATTTTGGAGTTTGAAATTTTTTGTAGTGGCACGGAGTTTGGATTTGTGCACGGTGCATGGCAACAGTGAAATCACATATGACAGTGGGAAGAAAACGTAACTGATGAATCGTGGGAGTGTACTACAGTCCTCTGCTTACCCATTCTGAGATTATAGAAGTGAAGTTACGTTGCGTAGGCTACCATTTGGCTGAGATCCCGCATGATGGAAAGCGCGAATACGTCCTAAGATGGAGCAAGCATGACTAGAAAAATCCTATTCACATTGGAGCCCTAATTTGAACATTGATAGTTTATTTGTATTCGGAAATAAAAATGCCAGTAGGATGTTCCACTCCTTGACCGTCCATAAATGAATATTAAACATCAACAACATATTGTATTTCATTTTATGTCAGGTGACCAACTGGAAACTCTGCAAAAGCGAGGGATCTCAAATATAACTAAAATAGTAACTAAATTTTATTCCATCAATCCCTTTAACGTTCCACTTTTGAAAATGGATCTCTTTTTGTAATCAGATTAGTTAGGGCAATAGCGCATTAAGATGGCCAGAAGCGATTTAATAAATATACTATGAGTTAGATCATATTTTGCTGCTCTGTTAGACACAAAGGCTCTCCTTTCACGATGTTTTCTTTAATCATTAACATATATTTCATTTAAAAAATGCACAAGTTTATTAAGGTGTGCCT
>DWJK01000698.1:0-20311 GCA_018248815.1 Croniades pieria auraria
CTCATATTGAGAGGGTTAAGGCCGTAGTCCGCCACGCTGGCCAAGTGCGGGTTGGCGGACTTCACACATCATAGAAATTTTTTTTTTTTTTAATTCCAAGATGTGCTGGTTTCCTCACGATGTTTTCCTTCACCGTTAACAAGCGATATTTAAATTTAAAACGCACTTTTGTAAAGAGGTGCGCGCCATGGATTTGAACCCAGCACCGACGGAATGTGAGGCTGAATTCTTAACCACTAGGCTATCACTGCTTTTTACTAGGCTATCACTGCTTTTTCTATCTGCCTGACGTCTATCTGCCAACACTCTTTCTTTCTGTATGTGTTCGAAACATCCGAAATTGAAAAAAAAAAAATCTGGCGCTTGACCGTTTAGAGAGTTTATTATTTATACGTAATTAAAATTATATTGATTTTACAATTATTTAATTACACAGTAAACAATAAATTATAATGCACAGATGACGTCCGGGAATGCCCGCGTGGCTCGACGTAAACATATTATTTTGCATATGTACACCGTCATGTTCGTTTGTTTTTCTGTATTTCTATACCAACCTATTATTCTTTTTTATTCTTCTATATCATTACTATTACTTTTGTTAAGAATTGTCAGCTTTGATTCTATATATACAACTTGATATTGAATTACCGTTTATTTTCATTTACCATTATTTTTTATTACATCACTTACTTGACTGCCTCGTTGTTCGAGGGGTTGCAAGCGCGACTGCCGAACGGGAGGTCCTGGGTTCAAATCCCCGGTCGGATACTATGGGAATTTTCTCATTTCGAATTTCTAGTAGTGACTCGGAGTCGGGATCAGTGTCTGGTATATGGCAATAGACTCACCACCTATTCCATGGGACTTAAACGTAACTGGTGAAACGTGGGACTGTATTATACTCCTCTGCCTACCCCTTCGGGGATTACAGGCGTGATGTTACGTTTACATCATTTATTTCTTTATGACGTGACAATTAATTATCATTTGTTGGAATTTAAAAATTCTAAAACAGTTACGATTTGTTCAATTTCAGTCTATGAAATAGTTTAGAGATAGGGATTCCGAAACCTAGCTGTCGTCAGTCTTATTAGTGATAATTTAGGACCGATTTTGTTTTTATGTCTGACACTATTCTAGGCAGACGCGTTGGGAATCCCATTGGGACAAAATGAAACATTTAGTAACGAGCGCTTTTATATCACATACATATGTAAATATAAAGAACGGCCGTTTTACACACTACAAGACAAAGGATTTAATATTTATCTACTTATAGCTACCGTATGTTCTCTAAAACGTAATTCAACCCGTCATCGTTTTAAACGGTTATAATAAAGAACATTTTCAATTTGTAGCAATGTTTTTCAAAATGTTATTTTGTGGCGCGAAAGGAAATAATTAAGCCTGCGTTAAGATCTGTATATTTACGACGTGGTTTATTATACCTATAAACGCATCGGCGCGTGAGTTCACTTTGAATTTAGAATAAACAGAAATTTAGGGAATGGCAACACTGTAATCAAATTTATTTAAGGAAAGAAACCAAAGATAAAAAAAAGTATTGTTCTTTGTAATCACCGATCTTTTTCGACATGTTAAAAGAAATCAAAGTAAAAAAAAGTATTGTTAATGCTCACCGATTTTTGTCAACATGTTAAAATTAATAGAAGAACAACATCAATGTCATCTTCAATTGCAAATATTAGTAAAACATAAAATTATTATTTTTTGCCATGTTCCATAAATATTTGTCGATAAACAATCATCTTTTCTTTAGTTGCAGGAGAGATCCGTGCGCGGTAATAGGACTTTAAATAAATTCGCGCCAATGCAGAGGAAAAAGATCTGAGAGTCGCAAGTCACGTGACGGCGCACGAGGTGTGTTATGTGTCTATCAAACAGGAAGTGTGGGTCACATTGATGGTGTGATATTATTAATAAGTGCCCACGTCACGTACTGTGATGTCATATACGTTGTTCTCTTATATATGGTGCACATAAGAGAACGATATGAGGTCTCGTTATAGGCGTTACTCATATTTTTTGGCAACATTTACCTGTTAAATTGTTCCTTACTAAAGCAATTTTTGTTCGTACTCGCGTGGAATCGCTGATGAAAATAGTGTTTTACTGCTTCATGATTCTGTCATAGGTTTTTCCTTTGTTGTGTACGTTGCGAATATCGATGGCACGTAAGATTTTAATCGATCAATTGTGATACCTACTTAAGTATACTATTTTATCATGTACGAGTAAATATCAGTGATCTCAACTAACACAATATTGTAATCGTATTAAAATTGAAAGAAATAGGATGTTAAAATATCGACTATTGCTGTATTAAAGCCACGGCGAAAAAATAGAGACTCTTTCAGCACATCATATCGATTTTATCTAAGGTTTATTTCGAATTAAGTAGTTTTTCACATTCTATCTACAGTTATTAGGTTTATTATCTGAATAGTACCATTGCATCTATTATGTATTCAGTTTTTTCTTCACCCTACACAATGAATAGTCGTTCATATTTCATCAGATTGTTAAAATAATCGGTCGAACAAGACTATGTGAAACATTGACGAAATCCCCCGCACAATGCGTAGAACATGTTTCATATGCTGTTACTGAAACTACATACGGAATACGACATTCTCCAGTGAATTTCATATTTACGAATGCAAGTTATAAATATAAACATTTATTTTAAACAAATATATTTTCAAATATTTAAAACAATATCTTTGTTACCTATTAATGTATTCAGATACAATGCAGTTCTAACAAAAGGAACATTTTCTTAAGTCTCACTCCTCTTTGTCTTAAAGTGGGTTATTTTCACGTATGAACGCGATTTCAAGAAAGTGAAGGAAAATGTCGTAGTATTTCTGCTATCTAAATATCTATTCATACAAGTTTTGCCTTGTCTCATCCCATGCTTCTAATATGAGATCAGATCAGATTAGAATCGAATGTTCTTAGGTGATTTTTTGCAAAATGTTACATATATAAAAAAAAAAATCTAAGGTGTGTGAAGTCTGCCAACCCGCACTTGGCCAGCATGGCAGACTATGGGCTTAACCTTCTCAATATGAGAGGAGACCCATATTCCAACATATAATAGGTACATGTCATTTCTAGTTGCAAAGTAGATATTATAAAGGCCTAACCGACTTTTATACCATTTCAGTCAGTGTTATTGATAAATTCATAAGATTGTAAACGCCTTAATTTCATTACTTTGCTGCGGTGACCTTTACACAGTATTTGACTATTTAAATCTTTTGAAAAGTATTCATAGACAAAAACTCTACAAAAATAGTTTTTTTTTGGAAGCGGACGTCCTACTAAGAGGCGACTATATATTTGTCAGTACAACTTTGTAGATCGTATCCATAAATATTAACGCAAAATTGTTTGTGTGTTAATAAGCGTTTGTTTTAGCATTCTTTAGTGATACATACGATATCTGTCAATTGATTCAGAACTTTATATTATTGAAGCTAAGATACATTTGCGCGTGTTAATCCATTTCGGGAAATCTAGCGAGATGCGTGACGTCAAAGACTTACATCCGGGAAGCCACTGTTATTTCAAACGGCGTAGTCCACACCGGTAGACCTGCACCGTGAATGATGGAACATAGATCATGGAGATCAAAGTAAATTTGGTAATAACAACGTATACTTCATTAGATTACCAATTGAATATTTACGGATGACCGGGTGCTATCGATATTCAGTGCTTATTTTTTGGCGGTTGGAATTGATGGCGGTAGTATGAGGTTTGATAACTAAACACACAATGCGCGAACAGAACAAGAATCAAATTGGAACTCAACTTTTTATTCGGAATTAAAACTATTTCTTTTTACTCTATGGTAATCACACCGTGGTCACGGTATTTATTATTTGGAAAAAAGTAATGTCAGAATATAATCGTTCTGAAGAAACGAGCACCGTGGTATACATACATATAAACCTTAACAGAGGAAAAAAAATTGGCAAATGTAACTCGCATTCTGCCAAGACCTTTTGGTCACCTTTTCGTGTACTTTCTCAGCGATTGTTTACGTTCGTAAATAATGCACGGGCGAGTAGACGGGTTTGTAAAAATAATTTTAGTGGAGAACAAATCGGGAAGCGGTAATTTGAGTCGGTGTTTCCGTGCCTCAAATAGCTGCGTACCTGCGTGGCCAGTTGACACCAGTAACCTTTGCTATAAATCACGTGCAGTGAGCAACAAAAGTTTCAAAAAGCTTTGAAAGTGAATTGTTTCTGATTTAAATGTATTCAAAATAATACAACATTATTATTGTAATTTAAAAATGAGCTTCGTTTAAAAATTCGACTTTCGTTCTAAAATTAAAAAGAAATTGGCAACAACATTTGTGTTATTTAATCTACGAAATAAATAAAATAACAGCAAAAGCAATTGCTCAATGTAATTGTAATATGACTATGAATATGTACAATAATCGATGTCGACGTATTACGTTTTTATATCGCATGCATCGAGGGGTGACTTTCACTCCTGACTCTTTGCACCTGTTTACACGCGGATATTATTATAATAAACATTCGTAATAGTGAATCGAATTTATGAAGTGCAGACTAAAATCTATGAATTATTTTGAGTACACTTCATTTATTCAAGACCACTGTTTGTATAACAAAACAAATACAAATAATTTATTTGTATCATAAAGTTTATTTCTATAATGTACCTAATATAAATAAAACAAACTTTCGTACAAAATAAAATAAATTCACTCTTTTATTTTATTTATTATCTGGATATAAAATGATTCACATTAACAAAATACAGAAATCAACTTTTTCTTTTTATATTAAAGGCTTCTTTTGTTGTGTTTTTCCAATTGTAATTTGGTATATTTAAAAGAATTTTTTAAATATTTTTCTTATATTAGAAATCTATGACAGAATTATAGAGCAAAACAACGCAAATATGCCGTAGGAGCGCGATCAAAGATGGCGACGGAAAAGCGCGGGCACTTTCCCCGCGCGCGGTAAACGAAAGAAAGTCGGCTGCGAAATGGAAACTGTTGCGATTACGTTGATAACACGTTTATCTCGCATATTAATAACTAGGCGCTTTGCATAGCTACCTGAGGATTTGTTGCATTTTCCCTTGAATTTAAGACGGGAGTTGACGTTTAGTTAATATATTTAGTACAATTTTGTATATTGTCTATACATATATTAGATAATTTTTTTAGACGGTTTATAATTAGAACAACAAAGGAATATACGTCATACAGCCGATGTAAACGCAAATATGCTGCATAGCCAATACAAACGCAAATATTTCATATAGTCAATATTAAAGTATGATATATCCAATATGAAGTTGGTCTGAGAAATAACACGAAGCCTTCAAAAAGTTTTATAATTTCGATGGAACGCACTACGGAAATCAAAAACCATCCAGCTTAGATACTGTACACAAGCATAATTCGCATAATGAAGTATTACGCAACGCAAACAGTGACTCATCTGCGAAAAGGCCGTAAGAAATTCGTTTATCCGTTTAGTGCCTTACAACATTCGGCTGTTGTCGCAATCGATTGATTGTTTGTCACTTTATCTCATTATTATGACACATATAAATACCTTAGAAAACTTTGTCTAATGTTGAGCAGTGGAAAATGCCGTTTTGATAGGAATTAACCAGTTTTATCTTTCGTTAATTACACATTATTTATAAGTATTTTTGAGTTGTGCAATATGTAATACAGGATTACTATAACACTGATGCTATAATCTTTTGCCTTTTTATACAAAAGATATTTCATTTCCCGTTGTCAAGTTCGGCTAGCAGTTATGTAGAGCACGGGAGATTATTTCGCTTGGAATCCTCATCCTCAGTTAACAACGAGTTTAAAATACCGCGCTCAAATACATCTACGGGACGATAGTATACTAGCAGGGTTGCCAAGTCTTGTTTTGCAAAAAAATATACATGAGTTTCTGAGCATTAGATACATATGTATGCTCAAATGCTGCATGTACTTATGAAGGTTTAGATTTTTTGTTAATGAGTCTTGCGGTTATTAACGTACAAAAAGTTCTAAATTAATTTTAATGTTCATCAATAAACACATCGCGGAATGTTCTAGAGCGATATGCTAGTAGCGTGGCTGGCGTAGCGTCCGCTGGCTGCCCTAGTGCTGCTGGCCGGGCTAACTGGGTCAGAGCGAAGGGCACGATGCGCGCTCGGCGAGTGGGAGTTGCCATGTCCGGGAGTTGCAGTCGCTATGTGATTCGCACCTAAAATTTGTGGATCCTACTCAAATAATAACATTTTAAATATTGATAAACACAATTTAATTAAATAATGAATTAATTGGTACATTTGACTTATTTTCTGGCCGATACCATTTTCCATTATTAATATCCATTGAGCAGCTGTATGTCAAATGAAATTGAATGAATGAGATTGAACGAATATAATTTAATTAAATTTATTTGGTATGAATTCAACTTATTAATAGGCCATAGATAACGAGGTCTTCCGGCCTTTGTGCATTACGCTTTTGAGCAAGTTTCTCGCGGCACTCTTACTTGGACTCCAGTACATTCAGCCAGTGTTGTACTTCCAACACGCAGACAGACAGTTCTAGCAGTTGCGCAATCTATTGTCCATTAGTCATGTCCTAAAACCTCAAGTATTTTTCCGTAATACATCGTATTGATTACGAAAATGTTACAGTACTACTAAATTAGGAATTGTTTTCGGCTTAATAGCATTTCCGAAAAAAAAAATTCGTTCGTAATTCATTATTATTCATCTGAACATCGATACAATTATGTAATACAAAATTAATTATTATTCAAGTTTAATTACAATATTTATTATAAATTCTGCATCCCTTTGGATTCTTTGCGTAGATCAAAGTTGTTATCAATATTGACAACAAATTTGACAGTAAATTATAATAGTTTCCTGTCCAGTTTAACGATTGGCCTATTTTCTGCGAGATTGATGTATACGTGTTAATTTTAATCCAGTAATATTTGCATCGCGCGAATGTACATCTGGTATTGTTTGTTAGTATCTGTTGGTATTCGAAAGGCGGTGTTTCGCAACTTATTATCATGTTCTAACCTATGTCGGTGGTTGCAATATTTCGTGGCGTTGTTTTTTTCATTCACCTTGCGGACGCGGGTCGGCAGCCTACGTGCAGCCTCGGCAGCCGCTAATGCTGTTCAGGGTCGGCGCTGGTAAACATGCCTTTATTTTTTCGTTGCCCCTTCATTTGAAGAATTAACTGTTTAAGTGTGACTAGGACGAACTGTCGTCGGATGCGTTCGACAGCGATACGCAGAAATGTAAGGTTAAATTGTTTATAGTCCTATTGGAAATGTTATCTAGTGAATGCGTTTTGATAATTTTGAACATTTGAATGAACGGTTTTCAAAAACCCAGATGGTAGATTCACGAATTAGCACTATCGTGAATATCTAATTACGTATACACAAATCACACACATCACACAAATCAGTGTTGTTTGTCGCGTCCCGAGTGTTGCATTACTAGCTGATAAGCTACTACGGTAGATACGCTATCGCGATTACGCACGATACCCTGGTGTAAACGAGAACCGGGACAAGGATATGAGCCTTAGATATGTTTCTTATTATTGTCCGATTCCGTACACGTGTAAATTGTTGCAACACACACTTTTAAATTATTCTTATGCGGCCCGCTTAACGGAAAACAATTAACTTTGAGACGTTCTTAGGCGCGCGCGTCACCAGAGCTGTTCGGTGCTTGCACAGCTGCTACTGTCTGTGGTTACAGCATTATCATCAAGTATAGGTCACATTTGTATAAGTATATATTTTTAATACTAAAATATGCACGAATCAGAGATGACCAAAAAATATTACAAAAGTATTAAATCAAAATACAGTGCATCGAATTAAGCCTTAATTTTGTACGTCTACTAACATCCATGTAATTTAGGCGCAGGAACCGGAAAAATCGTATAGAACGTGTCAACGAGAACGAAGTTGCGCGTCACTATAGGTCGGCCATGTTTGGTGCAGCGCGCGAAAGTGAGATTTCACGCGAACGGTGCATCGCGGCTCCCTTGACCCGGTTGTAGCCGCGGCACCCGCGCCCCTCGCCCCGCGCCAACACCGTAAACAGATAGATGCTAGAGAACCAACAGACTAATAGCCACATTAGAACTTCGCAACGAACGCTTCCAAACTATATTTTTAGGCCGAATGCCGTTCGGCGAGCGTCGGAAACATTTCAGGAATACGTGCACGTTAAGTATCTCGATACTCGTATGTACACTCGGTGATTGCAACATGAAAAATTCACAGCTGCGAGTGTCACTGACGAAATTCAACGTTATTACAACATTGATATGATAGAACTCAGTGGAAATCTTTGGAACGGCAAGGTAAAGCGACACGAAATAACCAACATATTATTTTTTAATACTTCACAGATATTTCGGTGATCCCTTCTACGAATGGTAACAAGTAAATCCTAAGTAGGTATGTTCTTGATTGTAAATAGTTAAAATGAAGCGTTAATGGTTAATATACAGGTTTTCAAAATAAATTACAAATACCGAATGTGAATAGCACGTTTGGCGCGATAATGCTCGTCAAAAGCGAGCTGGTAAAGAACGTGAGCCGGAAACGTCGGCCATGATCTGGTGGGCGATGTTTTTGGTGGTGATATCTGGTGAAACGAAACCAGTGCTTGCTTGTCCCGAACCGCATAAATATTTTAACGTCTCAGTCGAAGGAAAGCGAAATAATTTTTACTCCAGTTTCCATAGCTGACTTTGACCTTATTTATAACTCAGAGACAAAAAACGGAAATTGTATTATTTACTGAATTTTGACAGTGGCAATAGACTAACTAATATTTAAAACCTATTTTTGTTTCGCATTGAGAAACCGTTTTGAAAACAATAACAAGGATACAGATAGTCTATGGTTACACATAAGAGCATGAATGACGGTCCAGTCTTTATTTTGAGCTGCACAGGAAACTCAGTTTTCTATATTTTCCTGTTTGTCCAATAAGCATGAGTGAATTGCGTAACTGAGTCAAGACAAAGTGTCTGTTAAACTCTTACGATATGTAAATAACTGGTTTCATTGGCTAATGTAGTCGAATTCGTTAATAATTTATTATTGTACAGCTGTAATAATTATGAATACTAACGCTTGTAAGAAAAACATTAATTTATACATGAACAAGATTATTTATATTTACATGTATTTATTAATTTAAAAAAAATTAAATATCGGACAAATGATTTTATAAAACGAATATCATAGTTGCACAAAGTGATAAAAAAATTACACGTAGCGCATATCTTTGGCTTGAGATGAGACAATTGACAATAGTAAAATGCTTATGTGAGACGATGGAAACTTAATTTTGCGAAACAATAACATGTGCATGAGATGTTTTGTTGAAACAGGCAGAGGAAGCCTCTCTCCGACAACAATAAGTGTTTGTTTGTTTGCGAGCCGGCGCGTGTGCAACACTGCGGAGGTATTTCGTAATTTCCGGCAAATTTCAAAGGTTTTATTAAACTCGTATTGCACGCTTGTATGTAATGTGCGTTGGGTAGGTGTATGATGTTTTATACCATTTTAATATAATCTCGCTTTAAAGAACCAGGTTGCGAAAAACTAAAATATTTAAGATACTTGTCTCATTGTTGACTTTGATCGGTTTTATTCATCTCTCCGAAAATATCCAGCACTCAATTCTATTCATAAACTCTATTTATAAATTGATTTACCGTAACCGCACTGTTTAAATACGTAAGGATGGTACTGCCTTTGTAAACTGATATACATATGTATAAGAAATAAGATATTTATTCAGTCATGTGTCCTTCCAGGAACCGCTACAAAAGGGTTACGATACGCTGACGAATACTTGATTTGATTTCAAGTGGCGTCAGTATTTAGCACTCGGCAGCTGAGATTCGCGGGGACTGTATGACGGCGGCTTACGGGTCGTTTTGCGCTGACAAGATCTCCGGTCGGCGACTGAATAATGCAGTCGTACTGGACATTCAGAATCGAGTCGAGAACTCTGTTGACATTGACACGATTATTTCGTAACAGCTCTCGATGTTTGTACGCACAGCTTAGGACTCGTACACGGCGAATTTTTGCAACGTTTCGCACAAATTACGCAGTTTTCCTCGTTCTCTCTACTGTTGAAGAGCAGTAGTATTTAACTGAAACGAAATAAGATTGTTTTACAGTGTGTTTAATTAGTTTGAATATGTTTGTTTGATACTACAAAGGGTTAATATTGCTCCCTTCATTGTTCAGTCGTAAACCGTGATCGCTATCATAGCTTAGGACAAGGTTAGGAAGTATCTAGAAAAAGCTTGCCACGTGTTCGCGTCCTTAATGAGTTATTCTCAGTTTCGCGCATAGAATATAAAATGGCGAACATAAAGTAAATTTGTAACGTTCCCACGGCTTTCAGCGGCCTCGGCTCGATGACTGTGCCTGAAATAAAAATCAGGTTGTCAAGTTTTACGAGTGTTTATATTGTTCCCGTGTCGCACTGTGCCGTGCGTGCTGGTGTTAACTGCTCGGCGCTTCCAAGTATACCTCCGTCACGCTGAGGCAAGTTAAAATGTGTTTTATGTCATTGTATTACTTTAACGCTTTTTATGGGTGTTATTTCTTGCTGAATACATGTACACATTTTTACATCACGTCTCGTGACAATTAAAGAAACGGTGATGGTAATTCGCCAAATCTTAGGCATAATATTTTGAGAAATGTGAAGGCTTCTGGTATAGTTGTTTCCGTTTGTAGATTTGGCCTCGATTTAAAAGCTACCGACAAAGTTATGTATTACACAATACGGACACGTATTTACTGTCAGACCGGTCCGTTATATTATTTACGAGACCGCCGGATATTGCCCCAACATCAATGATATTGACAGGAAATTGAGTGGCCGCGATTCTGTACTTGTTGCCAGTTTAAAAGTTTTTGTTGGTTACGTCAAGACGTATTACAGCTTGAGAGTCCGTCTGAGTGCTCTCATCTACCATTAGCATGGGGGAAAATTTGTTAATCTTCAGAACCCTTAAATTTCTATAAGAACATTCTAGTACATTCGGTAGTTGTAGACTAATATGTAGAAAGGTCATGGACAAATTCAATCATTTTCAGTGCCGCATTAATTCTACTGTGGATATTTCAAAATCCGTTTGGTAAACTAAATTAAAATAATATGGCAGTTATAGTAAAATAACATAGCGAACCATATTGCATTTCATTTCCTGTCTTGTGCATTCTGCATACCTTCATAATCGAATGATACAAGCACGTGATTATTGCCGTAAGACTTCTGGGAGCCATCAGATTCGTAGGTCCCGAGCCGGTATTTTTACGTTTGCCACACCGCTTGCCCAACAGCCGTGTGACGCAACGGCTCATGTGTTTAGCGCCTTATGTCTATGGGCATAAGGTCCATCGCCAACAGCACACCACCTTGAGCACGCCCACCGTGCGTTACAAAACGCCTTTCCAACTTTTGTTCCGCTGTTCCTCTGCGTTAGAGCTACTCAAAGTTTTCAACGCATGTTTTATGTACCTACTGTAAGATATTGCCAACTGCCTCATGTTAGCGGTAAGTATTGAATCATTATAATTAATAATCTAAGGCAAGTTAAAACGCTATTAGATTTATACGTCACTCATAAATGTCCAGTCTCAGCCGAAGACTAACATGGACGTCGCGTGAACAGAACGTATATAGAAATTTATGACGAGAGAATATTAAAATGAATTATTGGCAGTGCTTAAATAAACTCTACATATAGAGCCTACACATAGATGAATTAGCTACCATTTAATTTAATAGACCGCATGTTGAGCACCGCTGGGCCTACGCCCACAGTGTCATTAAGCATGACCTGTATTTTGCTATTAATGTTTTTGCGACCTGTGTGTAGAGGATTAGATGATTTTAATGTATTTGATTTAAATGGCGCTATTATATGGTACCAACGCGAAAAATAAGCTTTAATTACTTGCAATGTATACAGTATTCTAAATACCATAAGGAGGTTACGTTAGAACTGTATTTATAATAAAATTTATTGTATGAATAAATAAAATTTTACCGGCTGCGAGTTCATCACCCGGATATTGTATAAGATTTTTTTTACTTGGTTCTGTTTACAAAAAGAGGTCTAGTACTATACTTGTGTCCTAAAGCTCCCGAAAACTGCAAATCACGATAAGTAGGTAAGCTTTACAAAAAGCTCACACCTCCAGCAAATAAACCTAAAAGCAAAAACGGCAGACATAATACCGACGTTACATCATCTCAAACTCAGAACGTTTTCAGAGAATTCTGTTATTAATTATTGTGCGTAAATAAGGGGCAGAATCGCTTGAAATTCATAAAGGCACCGATTGTTATCTCTGAAACGTCTGGAAAGCGCCCTGGGTTCGACCTTTAGGCGCTGCGCGGTTCGTGTAGAATAAGCAATAGGCTTCCAACGACGTTATACAAGAAACTTTCGTCACGTATAAAAAATAAGGTTTCTTAGTCTCTCCTTAGACATTACACGAGCTAACTCACTTTGGCCACTGACAGAACTGGGCCACTTTGAAGTCTGGTTACTAATCGGGGCTGCTTGTTCCCGATAGTCGGGAATGGAACCTGGAATCCTTTTTTTGTCAGCACGGTCACATGAACCATGTTGATTGAAAGCGTGGTGAGGCCATATGAAAAAAAACCTTTAAACGCTTCAGGGCTTTAGTGCAATGCTAAAGAGCGAAGAAAATCTCCAAAGGTTTGTTAGTTTTCTATGAGAGTCAATTTTGATACAATGTTTTGTGTCTTGTTCTGTTCAATTCTGCGATTTTTTTGTTCGCTTATATTGTAGTGTTTATTATTTTGCAAATAAAGCTCTACCGGCCTGAGGCTCTGTAAACAAAGCCGAACAGAAGTCTGAAAGATGATTATTAATGGTCAATCTTTGTTAGATCTAAGCAGTGTTAAAGGTAATATTTACATTGAAACGAAGACGAATTATGATTGCAAGGAAGCTTCTTAAAAAGCTTTATGTATCTCACCACTTTTAATTAGGTTCGAATAAATGGTTATTATTGTAAAAAAAATTTCATTGAACTATGTGCTGGGTTAACTCACGGATCGTGTTTCTGGAAGGCCCGATTAGTTGAGACTTTGCTGCGCATTAGCTCCCCCCGGCTGTAGTTTGGAAAGGACCTCGGATAAGTCCGAAACTAGTTATGCTGTCCTGAGAAACTATACGTGAGTTAAATACTCGCGAAATGAATAATGTACCTCGAAGTAAGATTTGTGAATTTTCCAAAATAGAAGCCTTTATATTTTATATTTCCGTAGTAAGTAAACACCAAGTGTGATTTTATGCTGTCAATTCTCGCAACTGCTGTGTACGTCTGTCTACGTCTAATTTCTCTTCCTAAACAACGCTACTGCGATCTGGTTTAGTGTTGCCATATTTTAGCAGGTAACTTACATTTTTTAACTTGTACGTTGTTACAAATGTTTTGGCTTAGACCTGAATACATTTGAAAAGTATTTGCTGGTTACAGGAACAAGTAGTTGTTTGTGATCTAATACCTCTACAGGAAGGCGATTTATTTCATGCTTAATGTACTCCGCGACTCGGCAAACGTAGTGTGGGATGCTGGATACGACAAGCCGAGGACAGGGCGCTATGGTGCTCATTGGGGAGGCCTATGTCCAGCAGTGGACTGAGATAGGCTGATGATGATGATGATGATACTCCAATTCCACACTATGTTATTTGATTGACACCTAAGTATTTTGACTTCTCTGACTCTATGATGACTTCTCTCGTTATTATCTACATTACCCAATATTTATGTTATGTCCCTGATGTCCCATTGAGATACTGGAAACCAAAAATATTGTTCTCGTCCATTGTTATTTAGATTGAAGGTTTTATCGGCCGAGTGCTACCTAAACAAATGGTCGTTCTAGGAAATGTGTAATACTGTCTATCGCAACTTATATTTTTAGTTCATATATATTGAGAGAGAACTGAGAATGTTATTAGAACTTTCTGGATGAATTAAAAGAAGACTGTCTTCCGCGGTTCCGATTAAGAATAATTTTAATGCCCATTTGTTCTTATTGTGTTATTAAACAAAGTTCTATCACTGCTTAATGATTCTTAATAAGCATTTTCTATGATATTCGAATTACTTCGGTGCACAGTTTCATCAAAATAGGTAGAGCGGATTTTATGTTAAAACAGATATTTGCTTTAGCGTTTGTTCACAATTATAAACATAATACACACACACGCACGCACAATCTCTCTCTGACACACATAAATATAACAAAGATAGTGTGTGTATAATATGTGTGTGTAATATATACTGTTGATGGTGTGAGGTGGCACTGATTACACTGTTAATAACATAACAATTTCTGCGCCGTGGCTTAGCAACTATGGATCCTTTGAGATTTTGTGTGGTCGAATTGTAAGCCCTTTCTTTGTGTTGTTATAGGGCTCGTAAATATTTCACACGCACCCATTTCAACCCATTTGTTCACAAAGGGAATGTTTGAGCTAGGAATCCTAGAGCGACTGCTGAACTCTCAAAATATGAACGGGGCTATAAGGCTGAACGTACACTGCAATTATAAATTCATAGATTGTAGAAACATAAAACAAGCTAGCTAGCGGCCAGTTGGTCATTGTAGTCTGTAGGAAAACAGATTTCTAATAACAGAACAGTAGAATGGAGAAGGTATAAGACGCTACATCGGAACACAAGTTGACTGTTCTCAATGGTTAGTTTTGTATAACGAGAACAACACTGTCGTTTGAGTTCAGAGGCTCATGAAAGTTTGTTTATTCTTATGTTCTTCTTTGGACAACGGGTTTTGCACCATTTATTAACGGCACCTCAAATGAGATATCGGAAAGTTACAAAACTAAAGGCTAAAGTCGTCAGATACAATTTCAGAAGAATTAATTTTTAAGTCTTGGACAAAGTAAGATACAAAAAAGAATGTACTTATTCATAAATACTTATATTTCACGGTGCGGAATTCTATTTGTTCCTTCTTTTTATCTTTCCAAGATCATTGAAATCAAAGACACTTGTATTTAAATCGTGGTAGCGTAAGAGAGTAGTTGACAGAGCGGACCAGTAAAGACGAGTCTATATAATGTAGTTTAATTGAGACAGTTGCTCCAGCGTGAGGCTTGCCGCCAGGGATACGACAGTGGATCTCGTCAATTTACGTTGTTTGAGGATCGTCTGGCCGCAAACTACTCGACAGCTTTCTCCGATTACTCAGGGTTTACAGGCAAAGACTTACTAATTGTATATATATAAATATGTACATATATATTTGTATCATAACGCGAAACGCATGATATATAACTATGCTGTTCTAAAACCGATTAACAAAATTTAGTGGCTTAATATTAATGATTTATTTCGGAAAATTGTATACATGTACATTAAAATGATTATAGAGCATCTACGCGGATAAACGATGCAGAGTGAGGCAGAGACTCGTATATTTTGAATAATGAACAAGGAAGTAGACGCATTAAAATTATTGCGACATACATGTGTTGGTGTATATGTAACGTGTATGTGCGCGTGTGTTGTTTTTATGTACAAATGTTTATGTATGTCCGCGTGTGGGTGTGAGGCGGCCGGAAGCAGGCAGAGTGGTGACATCACAGATATCTGCCATTACCTCCTGTCTGACGCATGTGTCGGCTAGACGAACGACCAGTGGACATTATCTGTCGTGCACTAATTATTATTCAATTTTCATCCTTGTTAGACTTGCTTTAGAATCAATTGTGGAGTTTAAAGTGCACTTAATCTAGTTTACGTAAGACGATTAGGTATAGATTGGTAAAAACTGTTAACTATGTAACAACTTTGTTATGTTGGCACCACGTAGACAAATTGTTCACCTAGAGATTTATGGCGTTGCCAATGTTTATTTGTTAGTTTGAAATGTAGGGTTGTAACGTAAATAAAAAACAAACAGTTTTAAGGAAACACTCAAATAAATAGCAGCAATGGAATACTATTGGCATTTTTGCAAAAACATCTGCAATGCAATTGCAATAACAGACAAAGGGATAAGGTACCGTTGCGAAATACGGAAGAACCTCATAAATTTTGCAACAATAAAAAACTTATAGAGTGGCAAAAAGAAAAAGCGCTAAAAATGCCGCCAATTCTTGTGCCGTCGGTTCAAAAACGTTTTACGGTTAAATTGGTTTTTTTATTCGCGGGGGTATACTCCCGCTACCGGCGGCAGGTAGCTTTTTTAAAATCCACATTTGGAAATTGGGTTAAACATTTTTTTCTCTGACAGATGAACGGAGCACGGTGCAAGGTGAGCGGTGTATGGTTACGGAAACCGGTGGTTTTTTATTCAATACGATATGACCCTATTAACTACATTTTTTATTTGTCAGGCATAATCGTTTCACATGTTTTCGAGTGTTCGGAAAGTATGTAGTTTGAAGAGGTTTAAGTCCTGGTCTATAAAAGAGTTTCTGTGCGACGATTTTTTTAAGTTTTTTTTTTGGTGATGCTGTATACAAACGTTAGCATGGGGGGGCCTCAACTAACAGTGGCCGAACGGGTCGGCGTGTCTGCCAGTCTGCGTATTGTGAAACCCAAGAGCCTTGTTGTGCGGTTGAAGGCCGGCCAAAAACTGCGCGGCCGCACGCTCTGAGTAGCTCGCTACTATGTCCATTGCGCGCATAAATACATAACAGAGATGGCTCGGTAGTTGAAAAATAAACAACCAACACGTGACTGTAGAGCGATATTTTTTTTTCGCTAAGGGCCCTTCTTACTTCATCCCGATCGAAACTCGTTAGTCGAGGAAGTTGTTAAACAGTTTACACGTAGATTACCAATTGGCGGTGTCGCAATGTTTATTTATTTTCGAAATTCTAAAAACGGATGCGCTAACGCCATTTGAATGCTGAAAATGTATACTAATAAAAGAAAAAATGAACACGCTGGTTCTGTTTTCATATCTCCATCCCCGTCTGGTTTTGAGGTTGCAATAAGGAGCGAACGAGACGAATGGCTTCCAGGAAGCTATTAAAAAAAAGAACAACCCTTCCTCACCCTTTCGAAATATTCTATTGTTTACGTTGTACCAAAATATCCTATCGAAATTAGAATACCTACTGTCAAAAGTAAACTCACCCGCATAATGATAGAGTTCAAAATCGAGCGTGATTGGGACGTTTATGTCGATTCAGAAATAGAAAACGAATTAATATAATCATTGTTTTTTTCTTGTGGGATGTTCGAATTTCGACGAACAGGTAGTCGAGCAGTATTTTGATTGTGATTCGAATGTTGTAGCGAGCGCGATAGCGGCCAGTCGGTTTGTCGACGCTAATAATTGACGCTTTTAAAAATAATTTATGCAAATATTTCCGAGAACAACGACCTTTGTCGGTGATCTCCGGCCATTCGATGTTTTATTATTACGTCCACGATGTCCCCGCCTAGTCAGTGTTTTGACAGAAAACCTGCCTACACACCTACTTTACTTGTGCCTCTTCAAATAAAAGTGTTTATACGAAATATTGGCTTTTGTCGATCTTGCGGCTTAATTATGATTTTAAGGCTGTCAAATATAAGGTTACGTCTGCAAGTAAATCATTTTACATATACAGACCAGTGATCTGTGCTTAAACAGACATGATATTTCAGCTCGTCGAAGTCTTAGGCAAAAAAAATCTCATTAGAATGCAGTATCAAATCACGGTGCATTGTTTCCTAGAGCATCCGTCCGTCCGTCCGTGGATCACGTATATGTAGATATCGGAATTTATACGCATAAAGGGATTTTTTACCCACCTTTCACTTCCGACCTGCGCGGGTGCAGGTATTACGGGAGCTTCACAACTCGGCTACCAACAGATTAGCAGCTGTTTACAATTGTTTCCTGTATATCCTTTCTTCTGTGATCATGGGAGTGAATACCAGAGATCGAACTTTTTCCTTGGCTCCTCGATTTATTTAAAAAGCATATGAGGCATTGACTGCCTCGTTGGTCGAGTGATTGCAGGCGCGACTGCCGAACGGGAGGTCCTGGTTTCAAATCCCTGGTCGGGTACTATGGTAATTTCCTAATTTAGAATTTCTAGTAGTAACTCGGAGTGTGCATCAGTGCCCGGTGTATGGCAATAGACTGGCCACCTATTCCATGGGACTTAAACGTAACTAGTGAAACGTGGGAGTGTACTACACTGCTCTGCCTACCCCTTCGGGGATTACAGGCGTGATGTTACATCTTATGATGTTATATATGACATACGCAATACGTTAATTAATGCTACTTTTGTTCTAACACATTTGTGTTTATTTTATCATTAAGATTTATCACACGTTAAAGTTTTAAAATGATAAAAATCTCGCGCAAATTTTAACAACAATCTTAAGAACTTCGAATAACGAAAAGCCCCGTCTCTATTACAGTACAGGAACAAAAATAAATGCCTACTTCTTGTAATTTTACAAATTCTTTCATTGGCACAGATACGTCAGATTGTTAAAGCAGTAACGGACACTGCTGTGACCAGCTGCGACAGATTAAATACGTCGGGAGATTTTTCACGGAAGCGTGGTCTTTCCTCCCACGTGTGCGCTTATCATTATATTGAAAAATATATGTATATTAAAATACAGTTTTAAACTCCGAAGGGATTTGTTTCACCGAGAAACATTGAATAAGGTTGACGAATTGACAGCACACGTCAATAGTGCGTTAGCTGTCATTGACTATGCTATGCCTAAAACTTTGCCGACGAAGTGACAGCCAAAATTATAATATATTTGATTTTAATCCAAGGGATTGCGCATCTAATTGTATTTAACTGACCCTTTTATTGCTTACCAATTCGCATTGGAAAGTAACAACAAAATTAAAGTAATTAATAACTAGAACAATTTAACAACAGTTTGAAAATAAGTCGACTGTTAAACGTTAGCTAAACAAATAACTTATACCCAAGAGGCGGTACGAAACGGGCAACGCTCTTACAACAATATTCCAGTATGTATTTTAATGTAGTCCGACACACATTGTTACGGGATGACGTGTGACACGCGACATGCTAATACATACCATGAATAAAAAACCATTACAACACTCTACATAGAGTTCCACAAAAACTGCAAGTGAGTTGAAATGAAAAAAACTACAGCAAAATTATGTCACGTAGCATATTAAATGTGCGAATGTAATTGGAGACGTAAAACGACGATCGTGCCGAATCGTTCGGCTCTCCATACTCGGAAGTGAGCAGGGCGTCGAACCCGCTACCGCGAACTGATGGTGGGGCCGCCGCTGACAGCGCGCGATTGATAAACATTGTCAATATCGGTATTGTTTCACTATGGAGTGCTTCGGTGTCGTTGACTAAGCGGTTGCCGCGCTGTTCGATACAATCTAAATAAAATATATACACAGGATGTTTCACGGTTTGTTTGATTATCTAAATTATTATTTATCAATTGTTTTAGAATTTAATATTAAATTTTATAATGAATACTGGTCACCTTTGTTCGCGAGCGTTAATTCTGTTACAGAATCGATCCGAATATATGTTTACTCTTATTACATTATCGCATTTATTAACCAAATTATATGGTACAGTTAAATGTGGTTCAATATTGCGTTAGAGGGAAAGTTTCGCCCAAGAAGCGGACGCAGACGATGAAGTCGTCAGCTGTAGTCAATTTTTTAAATTTAAAAAGTGCAATTATTTAGTTCACGCCATCTATATACTATAGTTTTTTGTTTTTCCTTATTCAAATATAGTATATGTAAAGGACCGCCTATCACACTTAAATTTCCTTTCCAATTTAAAATACTGAAAAGATGTAGTAAAATCTTTTCTTAAAAACGCTTCTGCTGTTCTGCTCGAGATAATTCTTTTAAAAAAAAAACGGAATTTCATACGCACAGAAGCACCATTGGATAACGGGTAAGACCAGAATAGCAAGTTCAGAAAATGAATTTTAATTTATCAACCAATGTAGTATATTATTACAGGCTACATTTAATTAAAAACGAAAATAATTTACATACTGTCATCATTGCGAACGACCATTTAATTGCGTTTTACATTATAATTTACGAATTTAGTATACATGATTAAAAATGTACCGGCTTAACTCACGTACGTTTTTCGGGATTGCCCGACTAGTTTCGGACCTGTACGAGG
>DWJK01000699.1:0-20310 GCA_018248815.1 Croniades pieria auraria
ATAGGTGGTGAACCTATTGCCATACACTGGGCACTAATGCAGACTCCGAGTCACTACTAGAAATTCTAAATTAGAAATTTCCCATATTATCCGACCCGGGATTTGAACCCAGGACCTTCAGTCAACCAACGAGGCAGTCAATAAATTTAGTATACATAATATATCCAACCTTAGGTTAATGTGCAGCTTAGCCGGCTAAAAATAAAACAATTGAACAAAACATGAACATTTAACAGAACATTAGCTGCTAGAAGAACCCTAGCCGGCTAAACTTAAGTCTATTCACATTAATTTTTTAACATTCATTTAACGAATTACAATTATTTAACAAATACTTTCAATTTTAAACAGAAGTGCATTAATAAGTTCTCGGGTGTACCGAAAAAAATCTGTCACAAGCAAGTGTTTTTAAAAGAAAAGTATTATACGAAAGGGCGAATCGTAAAACACAATGGGTATACATATATACAGTAGTGCTATGTACAGATGCTATTTCGCCTTATCTTTCCCCAGCACTATACAACCCCCTCGCCCCCACCCCTCGTGGCAAAACAATATGAAGTTATAACTTTTTTCTTCATCTTTTCCCTTTTTTGAATACGGGCCTCCCCTTCTGGGACATCCTTTAGAGGCCGATACATCCTCGGCTACAGGGTGCTGATTTTTCTGCAAAACAAGAAACAATTTTTTCACCAGAATTTTTTTGATGATGCACGATCCGATCTTAATAGACTTAAATCTTATACATTACTAATATGTATTATGTACTACCATTAGGTGTCATCATAAATTTTATCATAAGGAATGTGTTGTTGAGTATTAGGAGGAACATACATACATAACTATTTATTAATCTATTTCTTTACTCTTTATTGATTTCACTATAAGCGGATTTAATACTTAGTGACTATCTCCACCAGTCAGTCTTTGGCACTGGTGAAAAATTGTGGTATAGGACAAAAAAAGAAAGAACCAATAATAACAAGGAAATATGATCTCATAATGTGATAATATGCTAAAGATCAAGAGAAAAATTTTACTGTTTACATTTACAACTCTTTAAGATCGCGATAAAAACGACGAATCTCCGGGAAAAGCTACAATAACACCATTAATATGAGCTATGTCTTTGTAATTAATGGGGATTTAAATGAGGGGAAATTTCTTAAACACCCTTTTACGGTGCACGTCGTCTCCCTAGCCGAAATGCTTAACATAAATTAATTAAGAAAATCGCACCATCACCCTGTTGCTGACGGTTTCAAGAAGAAAAAAAAGGAGCGACATTAAGTACTCTCCGTCAAGAGTATCGAGACAAACATAAAACCGAAATGGAGGAAATACTGGAGGGCGACGGAGATATGAGTTTTTAATGAGTGCGAAAGAGTTGGCCGGCTATCTCTTTTTTCAGCGTTTAAGGGGGGGGTGAAGGAGGAACGGGCGATTTTGACACGGCATGAATAAAGAAAATATGAAGGCTTTTGTTACCGTAAAAATTCCTGTACAGGGGATAAAGTCTTTAAGTTATCTCCGAGGGTACCGCTGAGGGTGGAGTATGCAGGTAGATGTGAAGATGTGAAGGGTGCTCTTATGCGTATTTATCGAATATCGAGTTATATTGGGTTTACGTAGGTATTTTAATAAAGAGGGTGCTTAAACGTTGAATATATTAAAGTCAACTGATCGATCCCTGATGTGTTGTCTCATTTTTTCAGAGCCGCCTCGTAGGCGAATGTTGATGTTTACGCAGATTTAATTACGCGTGCTATGAGAGTACCTTTTGATACGGTTTTATTGAAAATCCGGTTAATTGAAGCCTTCGAACGGAGTATGGATATTTCTCTTGACAAACTCAACCTCACAGAGTTGGGAGTTATATTAAATCTTTATTATTTTTTTTAATATTAAGTTTTCGACATATTGAACCTCACGGGCAGCCAATAATTTTAATTAGTACCGATTTTCACTATCTATGTTATATTTTAAAATATTGTCTATATTTATTTCTTTATACAAATAAAATGGTTTTGATCCATTTAAAATTAATATTAAATCAAAATGAAATATAACATTGAGATTTTGAAACAAAATTGCATTAAACGGCAGCTTAACGGCAAACGAGGCCGTCAACAGTACTTCACTGCGACCCTTAAATAAAAAAAAATGTAACCACTCAACCTTGCTAACTTACTTGTCAACTAAACGGCGTCACTGTCATACAATTGTGTGATTAATGTGCATTAAAACAGAGTTCATTTTTAATTGGCGGGTAAAGTGTGGTGAGTGAGATTGACCCCCAATTGCCGTCAGTTTCTGGCTATTGTCATGGTACAGGATCATATCCCGTTATAGCGTGTTCCCGTACGTTCCCGTGCGTCCCGTTGCAAATCACTTCCGGGCCACTAAATTCAGGCCAAATTAATGCATTTAGCACGCTCCCGCGCTGGGGATGACAACTTTATTTTATTTTATTATATCACGATATTTTCTTGTCACGTTAGCGTCGCTTTTGTTTTTTTTTGTGTGCCATGTAGTGTGTGTACGTGTGTGAGTGATTCAATTATTTTATACTGCATACTGAACAGGAATATTGATGTTGAGTAAAATACAATTATATAAGACATTAGCCATTGTACACCATTGTACACCATTGTACACCATTGTACACCATTGTACACCATCGTACACCATTGTGTACAATATAATATAATTCTTGTATTTTACATTAGTGAAAGAAAGTTTACTAATGTTGTAGAAGACAGATGTTAGGTCAAAATATTTTTTTAAGTACCTATTCAAAACGGAAATAATGAAAACGAATGAACATGAAAAAGCTAATCCAACGTATTAATACTTTTTAAATAAACCGTATTTTGTTTCGTACTCAGTACTTTATTTTACATAAATGAAAAAAAGCCTTCAGTCGAATTTGAGTAGGCGCGAGTAACATTTAATTTCACAAAATCATTTTAACAAAGCGATAACACACGTGAGCGGCCTATCAGTCATCATCGTCCAGTGCACTGATTTAAAATATCATTAATGCCCATATCTGAGGCTGCGATCTCACGGCGCAGTCGGAACAGATCACAAATTGCAACAAAGGGCTTTGCCAAAGAAGATTATCGATGTAACGCGTGGCGGGCACGCGATCCGCATGTGACCGTATATAGTGCAGCTTACCCTATTTCATTCACATCAAGCAAAATCACTCCTTATGCATTTCACAATAAGGTATATTCCCGAATGATAATAATTTCCTTACTCTACACCGGTATCGCAAAGGGAAAATAGATTTTAACTTCATACATTTTAGTAGAGTTTTCGGTGGAGTTTAGTTAAAGAAAAGTCAGTTACGAATAAGAAGTGTTGGAGGGAAATTAATACCACAATTCGTTGTATTTAAGGCTTATATTGGAGTCGAGTGTGTGATCGTTGGACAAATAAATATGTAATTGTATCATTGTCCTACCCGTGTTTGTCTTGGTGTCACTCGCAAACATGACTCCGGGCTCGTCTGTGTATGACCGATTGAATGAATTATTTTTTGTTTGATTCGTTTGTGGTTATGGAATATAACATAGACAATATATGTATACAAAACCATAGATAACCAAACAATGTTTTTAAAAAGTCGTTAATGCTTATCATTTTACGATTTAAACAAAGGTCTTCTGAAAAATTTTCTAACTCAACGAGTACATCGGAATTTCACCTACGTCTTTATTTTTCGATAAAATTGTATGTGAAATACACACAAAATTTAAGTACACAAAAAAGCATATCACATAAGAACATAAAAAGGGCATCATCTACATAAGTGACGTTACTTTCATTTTTAAAAAGCACTTTCGAAAAGGCAATTTTTTTCACAAAAGTAACATATAGACAAAACACCTACTCATACAATCTCATACGTTTATGAACAATATGTATACAATTAAGTAAGTCTATCATTTCTCAAGCTTCTTTTAAATTTTGTTGTGGGGTGAACCTATACCTATAATTTAAAAGCTAATCAAGATCTTCACTATAGGGTTGAAGCCAACAAACATGACGACATTAAAAATTTCTGATTCTGCTCTGATGTACCTAGATGTTTTATAATTAATTTCGTTATACAATCGTACACTGTACATTTATATTTATTATTCACCATTCTCATGAATACGGCTAAAATATTCAAATTACGAACGTAAAAACACTTGTCATTACCAACTAAGGCAACTTTGGAAACGTTTTGAATTTTTAAACGTAAATTTTCCTTTAAATATAACCATCGGAAACGACCAACATTTTCAAATTATAATAAATACTATTAAATAAAACCAACCCTTTGTCTGTTAAGACTTTTCTTTCTCCGTTCATAAATCCTTATCGATCTTAAACACGTTCGAAACTGCATAACATTTATGACGAGTATCGCCGGGGGTGGCTAGCGAAGCGCGCTAAGTATCCGCGCCACGTGCTACTAAGCCCCGACATGCAATTTTTTTATTACCCCCGCTTACAGGGGTTGCGTTATTATCAACTGCCATGTCCGTTTCCAAGTGTTTCATTAACAATTTCAATGGCGACTTGTGTAGCACGGATTATATTTTAAATATGTTATAATTGGGGATTAATAAATATATTTCATCTGTTGTGTAATAAATGTTGCTAAAATGTTTTTTTTTTTATTTTAGAATAGATAAAGAAGTAGATTGTGGATCTACTTTGAAGTTACCAGGTTCGATTCCAATTAAACAAATATTAGAATTTTATTTTAAAAAACTCTACTAGGTTCTCTATTGATACAAAATTATATCCATAGTAAAGAAGGTTGCTAGTTCATACTAATGGTACGAAGCGTAGCTTAGAATTTTTATAATGATCTCTAAGTGTGACGCGACTTCCCTTTTGGCCATGGTGGCAGCCTAGATTGTTAACCCTTCTCTTTCTGAAAGGAGACCCGGTTCCAGGATTGGATCAATATGCTTTTTTTATTACAACAAATATCAAGAGTATCGTCGTATTGCCAATCGAAATTGTATACATCGCTACTAATCCCACGTTATGGTTCACTCACGTCCATGTACCGATAGCAAAAAAAGTAATGCACAGTTTACAGGCTGTTACCTCCACTACGCTTGACCTATTATGGTTTATATTTAAATATAAGGAACCTGACCTATAATTTTAACAAAGATTAAAATATGTACCGACTATGGTTCCATATGTTTTTGCAGATATGCCCGTCTATTTTCGTACTTAGCCAAGGTTTTTCTTTATGAGTTCTCTTGAGCCAGGACACCATTATATCTTGTTTATTTACTTGCAAAACGTTTCATATTAAAATAGTACCACATTGTTACTAAATTTAACATTGGAAAGTAGGTAAATAACAAACTTGTTCGAGTGCCGTAGCGAAAGTATCTTCAATAGTTGGCTGTGAACAAATTAATAAGACTGTTTTGCTAACGGTACACGAGTCCCTAAAGCAATATAGCTAGCAGATACCTGATAAGATAAAGCCCGAATGCAATTATTGCACACTATCATATTGGGGGTTGTTCTGTCGAATTAAATAGCTTTATTACAACTACACCCTTGCGCAAACCTCCATGTACACCAAGTAGTGGTTTCAATAAAAAAAAACCTAACATCACGCCTGTAATCCCCGAAGGGTTAATCAGAGGAGTGTAGTACACTCCCAAGTTTCAACAGTTACGTTTAAGTCCCATGAAATAGGTGGTGAGCCTATTGCCATACACGGGGCACAGATCCAGACTCCGAGTCACTACTAGAAATTCTAAATTAGTAAATTCCCATAGTACCCGACCCGGGACTTGAATCTAGGGCCTCGCGTTCGGCAGTTGCGCTATCAACCACTCGACCAACGAGGCAGACAAGTAGTTTTAATAATACTTAAATATTTGAAAATTTTCTGGGTTCAATCATATGGGCATAAATTTAATCTAAACCGTTTTAACGAAAGTGATTAAATAATGACCGACAGTGAGACAGAAAAGACACCAGTAAAGCACAAAATTAGTTCGCAAATAGAGCAACTTCCGCAATCCATAAATACTCTACATATCGCCTTTCCTAATCAGTAATACATTCCAGGACAAAACAAAAAACACTTCATTTCAATTCGTTTTAAATTTACGACGTGTTAATGTACATAGAATCGCTAAGCGGAACTTCCCAGCTATGATTACGAATAAAAATATGTTAATAAAGTTAAAATAATAAATAGTTGTTGGATACTACAACCACTTCACGCGAAGCCCGTTGAAGTGACGGTAATATATACTAATAATAAACCTGTAACTGATCGCTGTCTGTACGTCGCAAATATATTTAAAAATTCATAATGGGGTGCCTTTATATATGTAAGAGAACCCAAAACAATGTTTTTTCCTTTTGTCTGTTTGTCTGTATGTCTGCATGTTTGTGCACGCTAATCTCAGAAAAGGCTTGTCCGATTTGAATACAGTTTTCAGAATTATATTGTGATGGGCTTCACTTAACATTTAGTGTTTTTTTCATTTAAATTGGTTAACAAATAAAGAAGGTTATGAGAATATATTTTTAAAAACTTACGAAATCTACGCGTACGAAGTCCCGCTATTTCTTTACTATATTTACTCTTGGTGATCATAGCGTGATGTTCTTAAAATAGTTTTTTAATAGATTGTTCTCTAAATAACGCGGGTGAAACCGCGGGGCACAGCTAGTGCATAACAAAAATAAAGATTCTATGAAATACAAAATCTCTATAAAAGTCTTTGCCTGTTAAGGTCGTCACAGACGGAGCTACAAAATGTAATGTGGCAAGGGATAATATATTACAAAATACTATAGTAGATCTTGAGTGACCGCAAACGAAATTTCGTCGTTAAAACATGTGAACAGATATAGCAAGACATTATTGCACAGATAATAATAAATTGACTGGGAGGATATAAATTATATGTAATTATATGGATAGCTATCGTTTATGGTAGTTTGTTTCAATATATAGCACAATATGTTAATGTATATTATAGCTCCGGCGATAACGGCCTTTAATATTGCGAGAGAAAAATGGACTCAAGGAGGTCGAATTTATAATCCGCTCACACACGCCGTGTTTGAGCTATATATGAATTATAAATGATTTTAACTCTACAATAATAGGTCGTTGACCGTTCCTCTTTTTTGTAGTACTTGCTATTAGGATTGAACTCTACATTTTGAATGATTTCTTTATTCTAAATATGAACTAATGATGTAGTTTCGGCAAATGTACCTAAAATTTTATTTTGGAACAGAATTTAGATTTAAAGTTTTTTATCCACAATGAATGTTTTTAACGAAATCAAAAAAATCCCAGTGTATTTTTGGAATATATAAATATTAGAGTATGATAAATAAACTTCAAATAATAGTTTACATACGATAAAAGTTAAAAATACGAGGCAAGTAAGTAATAAAATAATTATTAAGACTGAATATTTTACTATTTAACTGTTAGTGGATATACACACAGTTAAACTACGTACCGGCTTAACTAACCTATCTTTTTTCGGCACATATAGATATACACACGTCTATCCATCATAAATATTAAGTAAATAAAGCCACACCCAAACGGCAGCTGGCAGCGCGCCGCAAGCTACAAGTTAGGCTATATTTGTTTAAAGTGTAGTTTAAGACAGTGGCGAGTCAAGGCATTCCGGCCGCTCTCAGCCCACTGCACATCAAACGAAGCCTCACGTACATAACCATGAATAGCCCGCGCTTCTTTGATTAACAACGCTCCGTCTTAGAGAATTTAATTTGGGCATGTTGTGACGTTAACTTGCTTTTGAGTACTAAGTAAATACGGGCTTAAATAAGTTTGGCTTTAAACAAATGATCGTTTAAACTGTTTAAGCCAGATCTAACGCCATTCGCAAACGTGTATTTAAGTTATATTATAATTTTAGCTTTCACGAGAAAAGTGTTTGCGTAGTGATTTTTTTCATAGGTGAAGAAGCACTGAAATCAATCGACATTAGACTCAAATCTCTTAAACATTAAAAGATTAACCATCCATTTATAATGGTATAGTTGTTAGAAAAATGCATATTAATAAAAATTTTATCTCGTCGCTTAAATGCGCAAGTCTCCCATTGCAATTTGCACATTCGTTTAAAGAACAGAGCGCGATGTATGAAATCTTATTTAAGGGTAGGTGCAGACAGGGGCGCGTCCCCCGTGCATTCGAACAGCGACATATGCTGGGAGTTTTACGCAGTTTTAATTTTAATCTACTTTGCACGTACTTTTATGAGATGCATAGAATCTGCACATTTGCAGTGTGATTTAGATAAACGAGGTATCGATAGTTATTACTTATTTCAGTGTAGAGATATATTAAACAGATATCTATACCTACCTGAGGCTCGTCAGATGCTTCTTTGAAAGTATTGCCTCAGTACTACTTGGAAAAGATTTTATATTATATGTTCGATATTAAACGTCCTCTTGAATTAAATTGCCTTCACTCTTTCATAACTGCAGGCATCATGGAGGATATTTGGTCTCAGAGCTCCAGTGGAGATCGGTAGAGCCGCTAAAAAAGCCATATCGTCTATGGAATGTTTCAAACGCTATTGAGGCTTACGACGAAGTTTGACAGTTATGACCTGATGATAAAAACTAGGTTCAACTCCGTAACATACGCGTCAAAATACTTGGAGAGTTACGGAAGATTTCCACCCATGCTAGAGCCAATCGCGCTCGATGATTCTCAAATTTAAATCATTTCCAATCAGCAATGGTACTAGAGCTAGAGAAGTTACGATTTAATTTGCACACCTATTCAAAATTTCGATTTTGGCAACGTAAGGCAGGTATCGACGACCGCAAAACGCACAGCAATATTGGCTCTGCTAATATGAGATTGTAGGGCTTTTGTGAGAGCAACTAATACGAGATTGGATTGTGCGTGGCGTAAATCAAACAGCTATCAGAGTTATGTAGAGATCATACATCCAAGTACCTAATTAGTACCTGGTTAAACATATTATATATCAGCTTTAGTCACGCATAGTTTTAGACCTATCGGAGTTCCTTCTTTATTAGTTCCTGTCAATCATAAAAAACAAGATACGTGTATAACTACATATATTTATTTACATATATCATAACTCCAATGTTGCGTATGTATGTAATGTAGAGTACAGTGCTTAATCAGTCTATACTATCTATAGTTAAATCTTACTTATTTATTTATTTATTGGTCCACGTAAATAAATGTAAAGAAAAAAACAATGGAATGGAAAATCCATGGTAGTATTCATACAAATTCTGTCACAAAATAACACAAGTACATATTAAGAACGAATAAGGATTATACCGGCTCTATGTCTCTACATTCATGCATATTTCGAGTAATCGTAATATTAAACAACTAAACATTCGCAGCCAAACGGCACGCGCACAATTCATTAGTCAATCCGGATTAGTGCCCATCGCACCATACTCTACCTTTATGTAGAGCTAGATTATTGACATGCCAACGATATACGTTCAGTTTGTAGATATAAACATAGTTATGCGATTGTTTAGGCTGTGTATGGAACTCGGTTTATCGGAGATCGTTAAGTGATGTGAAAGAGTTTGCGTTTAATGCTCTACATTTATAAACCTAAATTAAATAGCGTTACTATTACTGTCTTACTAATATGATCAAATATCAGAGAGTATAAAATTAACTTCTATTATTCACTGTTGGATGTAGTCCTCTTCCTAGATGTGCCTACACACGATTCTCCACAAATCTCACCCACCCACTGCCTTCAAACCATTCTACCACTCCTACCATCCTACCGTCAAGTTTTTTAACTTCAACGGTCGGAGTGCGACTTAGAGTACGTCACTCTTTTGATAATATTATATTTTGAAACGAATGCTCCAGAATGTATAATAATTCACCATTAATAGAAGAGTCAAAAGAATCCTTTATTCTCTCAATTTCATAGGCTTATAACAAAAAAGTAGTAATAAATGTAGATTATTTTTTGAATTAATGAATGTAGATTATTTTTTTAAATCGATAAGTCATTTCAAATTTAATTGAAGTAATTTAACTTTACCGAAAAATCTTAGTGTCTGTCTACTACATTGAAAATAGGAAGAACAAATTGCAGTAATATAAATAAGCAGCTATAGTGTCCTGATCGTTAAATACACGATGAAAATTTGAAAAAGGGCAGATTTTAGTTTGAAATATGTTAAGAGAAAAGTTTCCCTTAAGTTTACTCAGAAGTGAACTTAGTTCATGAAAGATCTTGATGACTCACAAAATGGACTACATAATTACTTAATTTATGATAAGTATGTCTAAGAATCACTCACGTGTTTCATAATTATTAATTTTTCCTTTATTATTTTGTTTTTTTTTTAATCATCATCATCTACACATTTATTATTCCACAGTTGGGCACAAGTCTCATAATGAGGATGGTTAAGGCTATTGTCTACCTCGCTGGCCATGTACAGATTTGCAGCCTTATTACGCTTTAGAGAACACTATGTAGAGTTTGAAAGCATCTACGAGTAGGTTTCATAATGATGTTTTCCTTCACTGTTATAACCAGTGATGATTAATCCTTAAAAAATCACAACTGTACAGTTAAGGGTGCGTACGCAGACCCACGAAGTGAGAATTTGAAACATTAGACCATCATTGCTGCCCCGTTAGAAATATTATAAGCGATTCATCAACTAACTATATTTGATAAACTGCAAAAAATTCAATACGCGTTAAAAAAAAGAAAGCAAATGCTTTATGACTTAATAAATAAAATTCGCGGCTCAACTCAAAGAAAAAAATTAACATCATTCTTTAGTAAAGAAAGTTGTTTAGTAAATTTAAGGAGTAAAAATTGCATTATGATTTTATTAAGAAAATAATTTACTGAATTTATACAAGAAAATCACACTACCACTTGTTAAATCCTAGAAAATAAATTAAACATTATAATTTAGTTACAATTTGAAAGCACTTTAAATGACCCCAACACAGCTTAAACCGTGACATTTGTGCGTAGGTAACATCTTACATCACCCGCAATCGCGATTTCGACTCCAAATGTTTAGCTAATTTAAAGTCATAATTTGACAGATGACACAGATCACACCGCTCCCTCGGAACAGACAGCGTTGTCAGCGGAAAATCATGAGCCATTCGCGAATAATAGGTTTCGATACACATCAGAATTCATAGTCATTATCGAGGGTAGTCTTGTCCAACATGAATTATGACTTGTCCTCGACCCCAGACACGTCATAGCCCCTGCTGTCCAAATGACATCGCTGCATTGTCACTTCTGCGATTTACTATGTGGTAACACTGCATAAACAGGCGGCAGGGATGACCGTTCTATCCGTCTCCCTCATTGCTATGTAAGTTATGATGCTGGCTCGTTCTATTGATATTTATTATAATTTTATGCGCTTTTGTGTGTTTAAACGATGTCCTTGTCGGCTTTTTGTTGTTCGAGGGTGGGTATTATATGTAATAACAGCAATATTCAGATCCATAATGCATTTGAATATTTATAAGGTTTTTTTGCGCAGTGCGGAGATTTAATTCGGTGATTATGGGTGTCAGTTGTCGATAATTATGGGAGAGATTACGGTCGCAAGTGCCGTGTCGTTTGTCAATAGAGCTGTTCAATGCATATGTTTGACTGTAATCAGATACTTCGGTTTCGGCTTCTACAGTTATTACGATTTCCTGTTTAATTTATCAATTTAATAATTATATTATGTTAGGAAATAACACGTTTAATAATATGTAGAGTATACACGTGCATTATTATGTTTTGAACAGGTTTGTTAAGAACTTTAATCTAGTCTATGTACTAAATTCTTCTTAATAGCGGTATGTACTGAGTAACAAAACTTCGTCACCATCAATAGCGTTGGCCATTTCTTTTTCCATAGATATTTTGAACATGACTCTCTTAACAGAATAAGAGGTTAGAGCTAAGATTCGCGTTAGAATACTAGGAAAAATGTTGATAGAGCCATTATGCCAACTAAACCGGAAATAAAATAATCTCAACATAACACCTATAGTCCCCGAAGGGCTAAGCACAGGAGTGAAGTACACTCTTCCGATTCATCTTTTAAAGTCAACGTCTCATCATGGAATAGGTTGTGAGCCTATTGGCGTATACCGGGCACAGATCCAGACTCTGAGCTAATACTAGAAAACCTAAATTTAAAAAATCCAACAGTATCCCACCCGGGAATTAATATCAGGATCACTCGATCAGTAGTTAGGCTCGCGACAAAATAATAATGCAAAAATTTTACAATTGCAAGTAAGCCACAGTACAATGAAATCTGTAAAACAGTATAAAAGCCCATTATGTAACAAAATTGTTTTTAAATTATAGAAGACTTGGGAATAATTGACTTTTTGCCAATTTTTTTTTAGGTACTAATTGTTTTAATATTTTAACTTCACCAAGGAGAACGGTGAGGAGAAAATGAACTGACACACGTGACCAAGCCTCTTGCATTGCTTAATATGCCAGTGTCACTTTTAAAGATTTACCTATTGTAAAGATAAAAAAAATAAAATTAAAAGAGCACTAAAAATTTTCTTCACGTTTTACTCTATTCCATCAACTTTGTCAGCACATTGATATTATTTATACCAATAAATCATTATTCACCAATGTTACATAAAATAGAAATGTACATATATATCTAAAAAAAATTTTGATGTTCATTAAAAGTAATCATTTTTTTATTTCAACTCTCCGAACGCACGCGTCGAACCGTTCTCTATCAAACAAAAGTAATGTATATTAATACCAGCGGTACATTCATGACAAAAAGTGATAAAAAAAAAATGAAATCCGTTATAAATTTATCATTCTGAATCACTCGAGCGTTCATCCCCGCGCCGAGCGTTGTACACTATTATACTATTTAATAATAATAATAACAATAATGGCGATTATTGTCATTAAAATAAAATTATTATGTCGACGGCCGGAGAGCGGTTCGCGACATACAATTGACTTTTGCCAGTTGGACGGCTCTCAAAGACGTCGTCATTTAATTGTATTGACCCTTCGACTATTTTCTCTTCATTATTGGTGCATATTTCACCGAAATCTTTTTTAAACGTACACTCATTATTATTTCCGGTAACAATGCCTTGAACACAGTCGACGACAAAAACTATAAATATGTGTACTGTTGTGTAGTAAAGGATACTTTAATAATAATAGCGTTTCTTTGTTTGTCCATTAGATAGTTCATACAAAATATATACTTTGTTTTACCAAGATGACGATATCTACATAGTTATGCTGGATTCCAATATTTAAAAAAAATGTTTGTACTTGACCACATACATTCAGTTACCTGTAGACGAGGCGAGCGAGAGGATTGCTCTTAATAAAAAAATCGTTTAATCGAATATTTTAAAAGCCGTGAAATTATTATATTAATTTCATTAATTGAATTAATAAAAAAATGGTAGTTCAATTTTTCAATAAATCGTGTACTGACTTAACTCACGTATGGGTTTTCGGAATAGCCGGACCTACTAGTACTAGTTTAGAATCCAATCAAACTTCGTCATGAGCTAACCGCTGGCCGCCAGTATATGCTTACAAAACACTTAATATTGAAATAGTCCAATTTTTATACGAGCGAAGCGCAGGGGATAATTACTAAAAGTATATTGTAAAACATTCGTTTGAACAATACGAGTATGTAAATTTGATTCACATTGAAAATTTCATTGTGAATAATCTTGCTCGCTGCCTACCTGTGAAAGACTTGCCTTGTCGACATAATTATATATTATAAACAATTACCTGCATTTGATTATTTATGTACCGGCCTAACTCACGTACGTTTTTCGGAATGGTACATTTTAAATCATGTGTATAAATACTCACGAAACATTTGATAGTAATCTATGTTAATTTGCATATTCAAATTTTATTTGGCAGATATAAATAACTCTTTATTAAAAATTCACCTAATCTGCATACCTTAGAGTTCTTCACGACATTTTATAAGGCCCTCGAAGTGTGCCGTTCCTTGATAAGCATGGCAGACTGTCGCTTTAAACCTTTTCATTCTGAAAGGAGACCCGTTCCAACAGTCTAACCGT
This sequence comes from Croniades pieria auraria, assembly GCA_018248815.1. Taxonomy (NCBI): domain Eukaryota; kingdom Metazoa; phylum Arthropoda; class Insecta; order Lepidoptera; family Hesperiidae; genus Croniades; species Croniades pieria. The sequence continues at coordinate 14,165 of DWJK01000699.1, forward strand.
AAAAATATGACGATAATAAGGAAACTTTCCAATACCTACCAACCTCCATAGAATTTTTTAACCAAGACAAAAATTCCAGACTTTAACATAAACAAAATTGTTCCCATAATAACAAAAACTGACAGCGAACTAGAATTCCCGTTATAAATATCAATTTTACAACCGGGATGATCGTTTCGTCACACCTCATCCCTTATCTGTCGCCAGCCACACTCGGACGTCTATTCACATTTGTGTAGCCATCGCTGAGGTATAATAAAAGATCAATAATCAATTTTACGCCAGCTAACGCATACTGGTTTTGCTAGGATTTTATTTATTCCGACAATACATCTTGCGGAAAATCAGGACATGTTTTCATCAAGTATTGTTTCGACTTTGTTTAGCGAATGGAAAATGAGTACGTGATATTGTGTCTATTGAGTTTTTTTTTATTTATGACTTGACAGTCTATTGTTTGGTCAGCTAGAGGCGAATAAAGTCATGCCTAGAAAAATCCTATTTATCGTGACTTTGAAGAGTACTCAGTTATATTAATAAAATTAGGTTTTCCTAACGCATTAATTTTAATTAACAAAAATATTAATTTTTAGTGTTTCCTCAGTTCTCAGCTTTAATTACTTCCTCCTTAAAGTACTTCCCACTCCAGTTCATTGTAAATACCATTAATGTTCAGAAATAATTCGTTAATTTAAAAAAAATTGGCAGTTTCTGGATTTGGATTGGATTTTTCTAAATTAGATTATCTAGTAGAAATTTCTAGTAGTGGCGTGGAGTCTGGATTTGTGCCCGGTGTATGGCAATAAGCTCACTACCTTTTCCATTGTGGAACGTAAACGTAACTGGTGAAACGTGGAAGTGTAGTACACTTCTTTGCCTGTCCCAATACCGGCGCGATGTTTTGTGTACACGCCAGTTTTGTGTACACCTGGCACCTTTCACTTCACCCACGTGACAAGCAGCGTACGCCTGGAATATCGCCTGTTGGTATTAACTGACGGGTGGCCCCGCTGGTATTATGTACCTTAAAAGTACCTAGTTTACGAAAATTAAGATTTAAAATACTACAAATTGCGAATATAAATTACATTATAATAAAAATAAACTACATTAAGCAAAGATGAATAGTGAAAAAATTATTTTGCAATGACATTAGTGTAGGATTTGTCCAGGGCTTTGATTCAAATCCCGCAAGCAGATCTAGCGCATCTTCGCTAATCAAGTTATATGCGTATTTGAGACTCAATATCACTTGCCGTAACAGTAAACGAAATACAACGAGAAATCCCGCATATGTTACTGTTCTTTACAATATTTTTAAAGAGTTGTGAAGTCTGCAGACGAAACATGATTGGGCTCATGTAACACGGACTCATACTCATACTCTTAAAGTAGACAAAAGGATTGCTGATGATAATAATTGTTTAAATATTCTTAATTCGAACATTGTTTGGCGAAATCGCACTTATTTATCATATTCGTACATTTAACAGGAATGTTTTTACATCTGTGAATAAACGCGTGCTCTCCAATTTTTATTCGCTTGACCGGTGGAAGGGTCTTCACGCCCACGTTTCTCTGAACACGTGAATAATGTCAATGTATCTGAAAAACATTATTTTGATATTATAGATTGATAATAGACATACCTATAGGTAGAGCTATAAAGCTATTGTTAGAGTCATAGGCAAAGGTAAAGCTAAGCGATTTCTTAGTTTTGTTTTCTTAACAATGAATACAATACTGTGATTATATGATTATGTAAACGTCGATTCTTTTTTGCTCTATTTTCATATTCCAATTCGATCATGCTAAACTCTACTAATAATAATTTCCCATAATATTAAATTAATCTCCATCAAAATAGAACTACAACACAACATAAGCAAATAACTCAACAGGCGTCGCCTCTTGATTGAATAATGGTTTCCACGATTTGCCTCCCCATCCCCCCTTTTCCCACCCATGAGAACGTCTAATGAACGGTTGCATATCATTTCACCCTCAAACGATTCTGAATTAGTCTGAATACTCGCAAAGGCCGAACACCTTAGCCTCGAGTTAATTTGGAACCCCGCTGTGCCGCGCTACACACGACAATACTACAATGTATTGACAAACTGCCTATACGTCTTAATTGGACAATGGATTTTATAGGTACTCAACGTATTGACCCATTTCTTTGATTGCATACAACAATAGTATTACGACAATTAAATTGTATTTGTAATTCCCTCGTGGGAATCACTCGAATTAAGTATGTTGACTTGTGTTGTCATCTTACGCTTCACTGGGAATTTTTTCTTGGCGCGAAAGAAGGCGTTAGTCTTATATCGCATGGGGCGTTCTGTGGTCCCTTTTATTTTTATTGTGCGAATCTCAGTGTCCATTATTCCTTTGTCGCGACGTTGAGAAATAATTTATTAAATGAGAATCTGATTTTATTGAAATTATTTGAACAATGAAAGATCAATACATTAATTTAAATTTCACTTTACGATAGCGCACGTATTTCAATTTTTTTAATCTTAGTTTTCATATTTTACTTTTAAATGTAACCCAATATACGACGATTACTTCTTTAAGAAATAAACATTAGGTATTTGGCTCTTATAACAATAGCTTTTTGAATCATGTAATAATTTAGAAAGTCACAGTAATGATATTGGATTGTACTATACTTTAGACTGGATTGAAAACAACACGAACAACGGCGAAAAAAATAGCAGCAAAGTAAAACAAGCATCCATCCAATTTGCGATTCAATTCCATATTCAAAAGCGAAAAAAACAATGGCGTCGTCAATGAAATGCGACGGCGCGGCGCTAGCGTCGCACAGTTGTTGCTTACGTCGCGAAAGCTTGAAAAGAAGAGTAAAAGTCACCCAAAATATTGACTCGCAAAGTGCCGACTTGGCGCACAATAGACCCAGCAGGTTGCCTTTTGTCCCGGACCCTTCTGTACCCGACAATGAGGCGTAATGCACTGCTTTTTCATTCGTCGCGCATTTAAATACAGCACGAAGTAAGCGAGCGTTGGATGAAATAATGCCGCCGTGATGATCTTGATAACACAAGCGTAATACTGAAACCTATATTTAAGAAAAACTTTTTACATTACCATTATTAAAGAGGCACATGTCATCGTTGAAAGTCTGCTAAAAGTGAAAAATTAATGATATGCTAATTTTCATTGCTTTAGAAATTCGGAATCATTTAAGTAACATGAATTTCCTTTATCTAGAAACTTAATTCTAAAGCGCTACTGCGAAGAAGGAGCGTCTGAAGTTTATCATTTCTAAAATTTTAGCTTACTATCCAAATTTGTTCAAATGCTATTTCAAGTTGTTATCAGAGAATAATTCTTATAAACCTCACAAATATAATGTCTAAAATATTAAATAAAATACAATAGGTATATAGGTATTTGAAAAACAAACAGGACATCAAGTGCTTCTGAATGAAACTAATGCTACTTCGCAACAACCCACAAATTTTGTATTATCCACGGATAGTTGCGGAGTAGTATTGACTTGATTTAGTAATAATGGTTTTCGCTAAGTAACACCTGATACAATAAGGATTAATGAATGTTTGTATTCCATTTTACATAATCCCTAAATAACACAAATATCAACATTATCAAATAAATAATATTAATTATAAATCAGCTTGAACCAATTAACTACAATACCTAAATTTATTTACACTTGCTGTTTTACGAAACTTACATTTCGTGTACAAATTCAAGCGACTCCTAATAAGATTTGTTGTGAAAAAGAAACTAAAATTTAATTAAAATCACGAACGAAACTTAATGAAACGAAGTACATATTGAATATTGATTTAATAGAGCCCCTTTATTTGTGCGTTCCGTTTCACCCAACGCTGTGACGCTGAGCGCTTTACAAGACGGCTCCGGTAAAAATAAAAAATAAAAAAAAATCGTACTCTAAGCTTATTGAAAAGTATTCGCGCCCCGTTCACGGCTTCTGAGCAAATATAAGATAATTTTCTCGCTTCACCTCACCCGGTATTTAGGGGGCACCTTTCATACTTTTTACGGTGCCCGTTTGACGGTAGGTGCACAGTAAGCGGTGTAATTTATTTTGTATTCAAACTTTGTATCAATATTGTATCCACGCTGACGGTTGAAGTCTTAAGATTCAATCTAATCTTGAGGTAAGTAAACATAGGAATTTTATTATTGTTAGCAGAAACGATTTAGGCTTACGAACCATAAATGTTTATGCCCTATTTTATGTATGAAAACTTCAATTTCTGTGTATAGACTTATTTTCTTCGTCATATAGGTAATTAGGCTCATTTTTTTCATCTTCAGGGTAGGTTAGTCGTAAGTACCAACCAAATCCGGCGGGCAACAGCTAGAATCGCAACACGCGTCTGTGACTACACAAATACAATACGGTGAAGAAAACATCATCAGGAAACCCACACTCCAAATTTTTGCATGATGTTTTTCAAGACTTAAGATGTCTACCAACAAGCACTGAGACGTCGGGGCAAACTATGTCAAAGCTTTGTTATTGTAAAAGGAAGTCCGAATCCAGGGGTACAAAAATAAAGTGTTCATGAAGATAAAGACTTTCAGGCCACTACACTAATTGGACTTTTCGAATGTAAGGGTCCTTTAATAATTTTGTCTTTTCCAGCATATTCTATTCTATCTTTTCTCATTATATACATATATTCCAATATGAATATAAGTGGTGATGAATTTATTCAAACATTCCTGTATTTCGTGTAATATTGAAATTATTAAATTTTTTACATAAAATCAAATATAGATATTTCATAAATCATTGTAGGCCTTCACCAGGGGAGACTTCTTTGCAAAAACCAGTCTACCTATCCTGGTAATGGGAATAACTAATGGCCGATAATTTAAACTTCTGTATTGATGGATTGCACAACTTCCCTCCCATGAGTTAGACAAAAATGTGTCATCATCATCATCATCATTATCATCAGCTTATCTCAGTCCACTGCTGGGCAAAGGCCTCCCCCAATGAGCGCCATCGCGCCCTGTGCTCGGCTTGTCGCATCCAGCATCTGCCTGCAGCCTTTCGCAGATCGTCATCCCACCGGGCCGGAAGGCATCCTACACTACGTTAGCCGAGCCGCGGTCTCCACTCCAGAACTCGCCTACTCCACCGTAATGTAACTATAAAATACTATAATATAAAAATAAATGTACTGTAATTCAATTTTATGGAAGGTTCGCAGCTGTAATTTAAATACAAAATTATTTATAGAACGCACGCTTGGAGGACGTGACCGAAATGCAATAATAATTTCCATACTCTCGCGCTCTTGTCGCGCTGTTCGTAGTCGAGAAAACGCAATACATTTTCTAAGGATTCGCTGAGAGACGTTCAATTATATATTTCTGATAGCAATCTATTTATACACCAAGCAGTTTATTATTACATCGTCACGCCAGGTGGCTGGAGAGGGTAGAAAAACAGCACCGAGTGCCAAATATGCCCTCATAGACCTGACATGTTACTGCTACATTAATCGCTCTGTTCAAAAAGCGGTAGAATTCCACAATGTGGATAAGTGATTTTGGCGCAGCGCCAGAAGTTAGTTTGTAAAGCAAGTACTTCACTTTCAGTGTTCGCTTCATCATTAACTTAACTTTGGAATCTGTTAACTATGCGTTAAAACAGTATCTACTCGTATATACGCGAAGATAAATTTTTGTGCGTCTGTAGAAAATATTGCGCGCAGGGAAGAAAGCAAGACTTACTGTACTTAAAGTATTATCTAGGGAAAGAGTGCAAAATGCTAAAATTTATGTATAACATGTATTACAAATATCTCAAATTGAATTAAATAAAGCATAAATATATTATTTACATTCCCACTGATAATATCAGACATATAACAGTCTGTAATCAGTCACTAAAACAAAGGAAATATTTATAGAAGAAGAGAAGTGTACTCTGACATGAGAACCTCAATAATGTTCAAACCGAAAACTATTTTTTTTTTCTAAATGTCTAATGCTGTTGACCCTAATGGCCTCTACAGCTTCACCGGGTTTTAGTGGCGAGCCCAAGTGGCTCCACCTAAATTAAGGAGAGTGGGGAGTGGGGAGGAGGAGTGAGGCCCAGCACGGGC